>CATIWM010353231.1:0-15203 GCA_949671775.1 Mallotus repandus | reverse complement strand
TTTTACCAACTCAAATATTTCAAACGATAAAACAACAGAACAACCAAACTGAAATTTTATAAATTTATAAAAATACTTGAATAATTAATAATTTTTAAAATTTAGATATTTAATTAAAAATTTAAATGCCAATGCAAATACTCCCTTCATTTATTATAATTTTTTATTTGAATCTGAATTTTATTTTATTTTTTGTTTTTGTTTTTACTACGATTTCAATTTCAATGTCTCTGTAGCAGCAGGGGCAGAGCCAGCGACTGAACTCCACGAAATATCTAAAAAAAGAAAAAGAAAATAGCAGACGAGTCAATCTATTGATTGACTTTAGATCAAATTAGCCAAAATTGGCAAATAAATATAGCTAATGGCTAGCAGTAACAACGGAGGAGGAGCAGAAGAGCAGCTAAAGAAAATGGCAGAGTTAAGCAAAACCCTAAAAGAAGGCGAGCGAATACTTGCTCCCACCCGAAGACCCGATGGTACCCTCCGTAAACCTATTCGGATTCGCGCTGGTTATGTCCCTCAAGACGAAGTCGCCGTTTACCAATCTAGAGGTGCCTTGGTATGTAATTGTAATTGTTCTGTTCGCGCTAAACCCTTAATTGGTCGGTTCATGTTTGATTAATGTGCGGATTCAGGCCTAGTTTTGCGTGTGGATTTTCTCTTAAATTGGAAAATTGTATATAGTTGCTAAATTTAGCATCTTTGTGAGATTTTGGTTGTGCGAATGTGGCATGTGCATGTGCAAGATTTCGATTCAATTGAACTCTTGCGCAATCATGTCATTTTTTGTTTTTTTATATCTGTTCATCTGCTTCGAAAATGTCTTCAAACTTTTGAATTAGAGTAACTATGAGTTTCCTGAACATGATAATTGATCAGACAGAACTCAATTCATGCATTTTTAAGATTTTCGAGCGATAACATATAAAAGGTTATTAGATTAAGCAATTCTAGTGTTTGATTTAGCACAACAAATAATGGATCACCAATAACCAGACAGCATAACATTTGTAAAGTTTGTAACCAGTTTATCTTTCTACCTCCACCATTATCATCAGGAAGAAGTATAAGTTTAGCACTGAAACCAAATATAAATCTTCCATAATATTTTTTTTTAAAAAAAAATCAAAGAGAGCCACGACTCCCTCCGTTGCAACCGCTCAATCTGGCAAAGAATTCTGGCTATTTTTTTTTATCATAAAGTCATTGTAATTATTCATGAACTTTTTATTTTGACCATATAAGTTATAATCCTATTTGAAATGGCTGGCTTTCCTTATGCCATGGACAAAATGGTTTTTGGTTTTCTGATCAAAAAATGAGAGAAAAGGAAATTAAAAGGGTTCCTTTATTGATTAGCCGCATGACATAGTTTTTCCATTAGTAAAGCTGGTCAATTTCCTGATGTAGTCACTTTTGAGTGGATGCATTATTTTATGTTATCATGCAATCATGAAGTCTACAAGAACCATAATTTGTTTTACAGTGAATTTCTGCAGTTTAGAGGAACTAAAAGGCTCAATTAAGTTGACATAAATTTTAATTGTCTTATGGAAAAAGGGGAAAAATGACAGGGTATGTTTGTACTTGTCTGATTCAGTGGAAAAAGGAGATGCAATCACTGCAGGAAGTGCCTCCAGGTTATGAACCAGTTGTTGAAGCAAAACCGAAGACAAAATCAGTAAAGAGAAATGAAAGGAAGAAGGAGAAGCGGTTACAGGTATACTCTTTGCATGTTCTTATGATCTTCCCTCCTTTTTGTCTTATTTATGATGATATTCCTTCTGCTTTATTAAAGTGGATAGACTAATGAAGAGTTATTATACTTTTTATGTATATATATATATAGATACTTGTTATTCTTGCAATTCATATGTGCTTTGCAATTTTGGAGTGATTAGGTAGTTGGCAGTGTTATTATTCATTAGTCCCCACTTTCTACCTTGAAAAGTAAATTTTATTGTCAAATACTGAATAGTTAACATCATGTGCTGTTTGAAATATATGAACTATTTGTAAATTCCTGAAAGGACTAAGAAACTCCAGAGTAAATGTGATGCATTTTGACAATTTGAATCCTAGCTGCAGGTACCCAGGGCCCTGATCTGTTCGTGGAGGTCTTAAATTGTAGCAAAATATAGGATATTGTATCACTTCAAGGCTTATTTTACCGTTGCATGGGGCTAATTCCATTCTTGGGAAAATGCCAGAACACTTTTGCCCCTGGTAAATGAGACCATACTTCTGAAACAAACTCATAATACTTGTCTAGATAGGGAAATAACTTGTCCCAGCTGTGCCTGTAACATCTTCATTTTGAATAGTGGACTTGCTAGAGCTGGGGAACTTTGTTACAATTTATATTGTGTTGAGGCAGCTAGTCACCCTAGACAGAGTACCTCTATACTTGACAGTTGGCTGGGAAGTAGATGTTGCCCTTAACTTAGTGCAAGATCAACTTTGAAATTCTCAATTGCTAAAGCTCATTTAAATCAATTTACTCTTATTGGACTTCTTTCTGCATAAATTTTATATCTCCATCCAGAAAAATGTTACATATGAGGAGTTCAACACAATATCAATATCCAACACGTTAAATTATTTCTATGACCGTCCACAAGTTTTAGAAAGAAGTTCTAGAACAGGGGTGAGAATATGTTTGTCTGCAAACAATGCTATGATGTACTCATTGGATGGAATTACTTGCTACATTCTGCAGTAGGATGATAGGCGGAGAGCAGACATGTCATAATAAGTTGTACCTGGGAAAATTTTTTTTGCCAAACAATAATTATTCAATTCTTAAGATTTCCAACAGCGCCAATCCATATTCAAGACATATCTTCTGGATTCTTTGAACTAAGTATTTTGGTATTTATTCTGCATTTTTGGTATCTTAAGTATACGATGTTTAAAAAAAAAAAAAGAGCTAAATCTGATTCCAAGGATGTTCAAAGTCTATTTCTGCATTCATTCGTCATCTGACAACTTGTAGATATCTATTCCTTCAGCTAAAATATGGATGCTTAGTCTATTAGTTGCTCATGAATGCTGTATTTTTATGAAACATGAATAGGCTATCATGTCAATTCCATGCTGCTTCTTTTTATGTATTTGTGCCAAGTTTTATCCTTGTAAACCTTTTCTGATGATGTGATTATAGAACCTTCACAATCTATACATAATTTTATAAAAATGTGAATACATAGTAAAAGTTTCTTTCATTTTTTTTTATTATCTATCTATATGTATACCCTAATTCTCAAGGAAATATTCTCATACAAATTTTTACCAGGCTGCTCTTGAAAAGGGTAAGAACTTGGATGCATCAGCTGATGGGGACAAGAAAGGGGAAGAAGCATCACCTGATGAAGATGTAGGTCATGCACCAGAATCTGTGAAGTCATTGACATCTCAGATGAATGAGCTAGAAGTTTCTGCAAATCCTGCTGTGATATCTCCTGAAGACTCAACAGAGACTTCAGATCTGAGTGCTTCATCACAAGATATTGATAAACGAATTCGGGCACTAAAAAAGAAGGTATGTATAGGTTGTTATCCCTTAGGTTCCCTTGTGTGCTGTATATCCATTCTTCACTAAGTTATGCACCTTTATTCTTTTATAGGCCCTTCAAAAAAGTTAGTAATATGAAAACTTATAACATTCTCCAGTATAAAACAAATTTACATCTGCAATTGCATATCTATATTAAAGGTTTCCATACTGTTAGTGTTCCCAGTAAACATAGATTTGTTGTGCATTGAGTTGCTTTCTTTGAATGTGCAGGCTGTGCTTATTTGTCGTCAACTTGTCATAATTATTACTTGAATAACTTGTTCCTTTATCATATTCAGGATGATCCTAAATATTTGCCAGTTACTGCTAAATAACAGTGGAGAGGGAAAAATATGTCAATATGCTATTTCGTTAGCATTCCTATTGCTACGTTGTGTATCTGCACATGCAGACACAAAAACAAAAAACTGAACTCAACTAAGTCTCAGCCCCTTGTTGAGATCAACTATATAGTTGATATTTCTCCTTTCTATTTGGGTCTGAACTTGTCACAGGCTTCACATGCTGCTGTGATGCTAAATCATAATCAAGAAAGAGTAAAGCCCCGGGTAAAAATATCCTAATCAACAAGCTTTCTTTTTTTTTTTCCCCCTAAAGATGTTTAAATCTCATTCCCTATCTGATCTCACAACTATGAGAAGAAAATTGATAATGAATCTTTTTTTTAACCATTTCAGCCCACATTATTTTGGGTGTGTCTCATCTCTTTTCCCTTAGTCTTTATTCATTTACTCTTTTCAACTTGTCTATTTATAGGTTTATATACGAACTCCTTAATAGACTTAAGTAGCTATGTTAACCTGGGGTTTCTCTAATCACATGTCAGCTATCACCTAAATTGTACTCGCATAGATATTTTAATTATATGGGTTCTTTCTTCCTTAATGTCCCATTTATCAACTCGTGTTTAAAAAGCAGTCACTGAGCCACAACTTGTACATCTGTTGTGATTTTCTTTGCAGATGTAATTTACACACATTGCTTACATCTTGCTTAATCAAAATTGTTTGATCCTAATGAATTATTTCACAAACTATCGTTTTTAGTATACTTAGCTCTCGTATGCTATATTAAAATGACATCGTGAGTAAATAGTTTGCATGTATATTATCATCCTTGATAAACTTGGTTTGTCCATTCATGACCAAAGAAAAAGATAAAGGCTGAATTTCATCATTTGTACCTTTAAATGAAAATCTACCTGTATGCAATGTGTATTTTGAAAAATGAAAAATTATTGGAATTATTATTAGATCTTCAAGATTTATTTTTCCATTTTTTATATTTGTTGCCAATTTTAAACATGGTTACTTCCATTACAGGAAAAAAATTGTTACCAATGTCAATTAATTTTGACTAAAGAAATTATTATTTTTTTTATCTTTTATGTATTCCTTTTTGGTTTATTTATATATACATGTATTGTGAATTTGAGTCACTTAGGGCCGGTTTTAGACACAAGCCATTAAGGTCTATGCCTAGGGTCTCCTAAGAAGAAGGGGCCCCAAAAATATATATATGAGCCCACATTTTTTTTATAATGAAAATATTTATATTAATAAATTATCTAATTTTATGTTAAAAATAATAGTATTTTGATTTAAGTAAAATTGTAAATAAATTTAATATGATTCATTTCCTCTCCTCAAAATAGGATTGAACAATTTAAATATATGAAGATAATTTTGGTTTTTATATAATATAAAAAAGTTAAAATCACCAGACGGCAACAATTTAAAAAAAAAAAACTGCTTGAATCTCAAATTGTTTTTTAAAACATGATATATTTTTTGATATTGATGATTCAGATTTATTTTCAGAATTAGAAGTTTTAAAAGAAATTATAACAATAGAAATAAAAAGGCTGCTTGATATATTAAATTTTATAAAACAATGAATTCTTTTCCAAATACATGGATAGCTTATAGAATATTATTAACCATTTCTGTTACTATAGTTTCAGCAGAAAGAAGTTTTTCAAAATTAGAATTTAATAAAATTTTATTTACTTTCAACCATGTCAAGATTAAATAATTTAGCTATATTGTCAATTGAAAAGGATTTGATTTTTAAACTTGAATATAAAAATCTAATTAGAGATTTTGCATATCAAAAGGCAATAAAAATAAATTTTAAATAATTTTAACATTTATTTTATTATATTAAAAAAAAAATTTGCCTAGGGCCCCCAACATCCTTGAGCTGGCCCTGAGTCACTCTGCTTATGATATTGTGACACTGACCAAGTTGGTACGTTATCTTAAGAAATCTATATTCTCTGGTACGTGTAGTCCTTGGATTAATGGGCCCTGGCAGGGTTGTCTGCGAGGAGCTATAATTTGTTGTGATAGTAGATATGCCAATTAATGCTTCAGTGCATAAATTTGTTCTTGTCTTCTAATGTAGATTTGGAACCACTAGTTTTTGATCCATATGTAATTTTGGTTTTGGACATTTTGTTTCTCCTTTTGACTTGGGATCTTTGTTAGTTTAAGCTTTGGAGATTTTCAGAGTACTGATAGTTTTTGATCCATACGTAATTTTGGAGATTTTTTTGGTTGTTGTTGGGGGGTGGGTGGGTGGGGGGAGAGAGAAAGAGGTGTGCAGTTTTGTCACAATTACAGAAAGTTGTCAATGGGATGGAACGTGGAAGTGTGGGAATTTATAAGTTATCCAATTATAGGGAACTAGAATCTGTACAAGTTATGTCTGCATGAACCATGTAAGCTTTGTCCTTTCTTGGATAATTTACCAGCTACTGTAAATATATAATCTGCATTCTGCACTCTAGAAAAAAATAACAATCGGAAATGTAGATGCATTCTCCTGCTAGATTTCCTACTTAAGGGTGTTGGTCTTGTAACAACAACAAATTTTATCCAGGGTATGATATTATTGGAAATCATATTGTTGATTTCAGTTCTAGAATGTGCACTGATTCTTTGTAACACAAGTCAAATGTGTATACCATGAACTATTAAACTGTTTAGTTGTGGTAACTCTATAAGTTTTACGAAATTCTCACAATTCACAGTGATTCTCTAATGCAATTCAAAGCGCTGTTCTTCATGTTTTATACAATCAGTCCGCCTGATTTTCGTTCACTTTTTCCAGATTCGACAAGCAGAAGCTCAGCAGCAGAAAACTGCTTCACAGGATATGAAGCCCGAGCAGTTGGAGAAGTTGGCAAAACTGGAGGGCTGGCACCAGGAGCTAAAGCTATTAGAGGGTAAAAAATCTGAACAAGCAGCATCGTAAATGGGGATTTGTTCAACCGTGAACAAATTTGTGTAGTTTTTAATCTAATTTATTTTATTATTATTTTTTTTAATGAAGACGTGAAACACTACTGGATTGTGGGATCAAGATTCTTCTATCCAGATTTTTCCAACTGTGATTCATGAGTTTGCGCATAATTCTCATTTTGCAGTCCTAAATTTTTCCCCACTTTACCAACTAGACCAACTTGGATTAGCAATCATTCATTTGAAGGCACAATTCCAGGTTATGTCATTTTTTCTTTTCTTCTGAGAAACACATGATCTCCCATTCCCATCTCTAAATTTTGTTGTCAAACCAGTTCTTTTAATGTTTTCCCTCTTGCATGCATGAATTTGTACCATGTGTAAATGTGATTTCTATTGTAAGAACTCTTTCTAGAACAGAAGGATGAAAGAACACCCTTTGACAAATACAGTTTGTTGACAAGTCGAAATCCTAGTTTGTTCAGCTCCAAAAAAAAAAATCCTACTTTTGTTGATCTCAATGTTCGGACAAGGGCATCATCATCATGTCAAAATTTGTCAGTGTGATCTACTTTTCTTTAATTTTTTTTTATGATCTTTTCTTTTCGTTTTTATAAACTTTTAAGGTATGCACTAGAATTTTAATATTAATCTATTGGTAGAGTTGAACACAAGAAAATTCATGCATGAATATATGAATTGTGGTGAATTATTGAAATGTCAAACAAAATGATAAAGATTGCATAAGAAGTCTGTTTCAGAATAAGCTACAACCTCAATGCGGCAAATATAAAAATATTTAGAATTTAATATTTTATTATTCTTTTAACTAAAATTAAAAGAAAATAAGTTCTCATTTTCTTAAAACTATTTAATTAATTTATAGCTAGTCTTTACCCGCACAATACGGGCAAATATGTTATTATTTTTTAGTAGAATAAAATAAAATAATATTTTATTTTTTTATTAAAATTTAGTTGAAATTATTACGTATTTACACATTTATTAGGATTTTATAATAAAATTTTTTTATAAAATATTTCACAATTTAACATTAAAATACTTTATATTGAATAAAAATTATAAAAATAATGAGAATGAAACTCTTGAAAGTTACCGTTTTATTTTATATATCTATATATTATTCAGCTATTTGTTGTAAATCAGAAATATATAAATTTCAAATAACGTGAGACACTTGGTTTTATTAATAATCAATGGCTCTAAATGTTGCAAATAGATATTTTCAAATTAAATTTATCAAAAGAATAATAGACACATATATACAATATAGCAATTTATATTTAATTATCCGTTCAGGTAATCATTTTAAAATCATGAATATTGAAATTAATAAGATAAACAATACATTAAAAATTTAATGTACTATCATTAATGTACTATCATTAATGTTTTTAATAAAATCATATTATTTAAATATTTCACTTAATTTATATTATCGTTTTTTCATAAGATAATATCAATAACCATATTCTCATACATGAATGAGTTTTAAATATAAGAAAATTTTATTTAGATTCTTGTTGTTTATTGTATTAAAATTTTTTAATTCATTAATTTATTAAATAATCAATTTTGAATATAATGGTTTAACTCTTGATATAAAACATATAAATGACTGATTTTTTTGTTATGTTTCATATTATAGGACATATGCTATGTTTTTGTTTTATTAAATGATGATTTTTAAAATTTTTATTAAAAATTTGTTTATTAGCCAATTAAAAATATAAGAGATTGTTACATATGAATTTATAAATTTTTGTATTTCAAGTAAAATATTTAAATGTAAATTGAAATAAATTAGACAAATAATTGATTATTGGAGAGGTATTAGATATATTATTATCATAAATTTATATATTTAATATATATTATTTATTATTTTTCTAAAAAATTATTTTTAAGTATTCCAATTCATTACATAACAAAATTATATTTAAAATCATACTCTTAACATTTTCACTAGTGTGGATTTGTGCATAAAGTGTATGGTAATTGAATTCAATTTAAACAAAAAACAAACATGAAGCTTCATATATAACATAATATTATATTATTGTTACACATCAATAACCAATACATATATATATATAAAACACCATTTTTTTTTATTTTTGTTCTTTTCTCTTCATTCAAATGTGCAAAGAGTTACAAGAAAAGATTACCAAAAAAAAAACAAAACAAATAAATCAATACAAATAACACAAATAAAAGGAATGAAATCTTAGTAGAGAGAACATAAAATAAGCCCTTTTTTGTTTTTGTGTGTGTGTCCATTAATGCTTGTGTTTCAGGCTTATAATTTCTCTACAATACATGATTTTCTTCTCTCTTTCCTAGTTTAGTTCTCCCTTTCTATTTAATTCATCTGTATCCTATCTTTTTAACCCGAGCAGAAAAGGAGTATTGGCGGCTTTAATCCATTGGCCGGAGCCCGCAAGGAATGTTGCGGTGGTGAATTTTTGAGCGTCATTTCTGTTCAAAAAATGAAGGGTATTCCACTTAACCCTTCCAGCAGTATTTGCACCAGGTCCACTGTTACCATACTCAGCATAGTACAATGTGTCAAGGAATTGGGTTCCGGACCATGGCTTCCATCCCTCAGGTTGAATCAAATCACCCAATTGTGTCTCGATGATCACAGTGGTGGAATATTGCTTCCAGGGTCTGCCCAAGTATGTCTGGATTGTTAGCCTTTCAGGAACAAGCTTCTCCTCAGGAACAATCCTGCAGTTGTGGATAACAAGTCCAGTGTTTTGTCCTCTCTCCTTCTTGCCATCAGCTGTCACTGTGTTGAACTGGTTTGGATTTGGTTTCCTGACAATGATCAATGAGTTCTGGATAACAGCTGCTCCATAACCGAAGAGGAAATCAATGGTTCCTGAGATAACACAGTTACGGTAGAACTGACGCTTGGCTTGGTACAACAATGTGTCCTGGTGCCCGTCCATTCTGCAGTTATAGAACACTGCCATATCGGAGTTGACACGGATGGCTACAGCTTGGTGACCATCAGGACCAGCCGTGTTTTGGAATCCCATGGACCTGGCAATGAACCCATTGGCCTCAACCACTGCAAAGAGAAAAAAACAAAAGTAATCGTCAGAGTTTCTAAATTAGAACTTCATAATCCTAAAATGACTCGGGTGCTATTGGTTTAAGTGGCAAGAAGTTTAAATTCTTTTAAATAGGGTTTTGAGTTTGGAGAAAATAGGTGTTGAAAGAATTTTATTATCTTACGATATCTTCCTATTTCGAACTCTAAAATAGCTGAAGCTTGTAAGACGAAAAAAAAATAAAAGAATATAGGTAATATGTATGATTGATGATGAGAACTTACCGAATGAAGCAGTGTTCCAGGTGTTTATGCCACCAGCAAAGCTTTTCTTTCCTGTGACAATGGTCTTCCTAGGTCCATCACCGTACATGTAAATGTTAGTATGGGTCTTTGGAACCTTAACAGCCTCGTCATAAATTCCCGCCTTAACATAGATAACATATCGGCCCTTGAAGCCCTTAGGGTATGAGTTGATGGCATCATTAATGGACTTGAATTTACCACTGCCATCAAGAGCAACAACAGCATTTGGTGGAAGCCTGCCGGTGTCGCGAGCAGCCAAGAGCTTACGGTCAGGCCCAGATAACCAGGTGGGGTACCCATCATCCTGAAGAAGTCTGCGAGAAGTGCTAGTTGGAAGATTAAACTGAAGACCGAAGGATTTCAGGACATCTTGAATTGCACCAAGAATGTTCAGGATATTGTCTGTCAGTTGATTTCCAAATTCAGTGCTTTTCTGGAATGTAGCCTTGACTTCGTTGTCCTTATCAAATCCATCGATGCACAATTCTTGGTAAGCGATGATAGCACTCAAATAGGTGCGAAAATCTTCAGCTTGGTCAGCTATGTTTTTCAGGCTGAGATTTGACATTTTTCCAATTGTTTCCTGAAGCTCCTCATGGGCGTCATTCAACAAAATCTTGCAATCCTCTAAGGCCAATTTCGTACGAGGTTCGTTAGTGGCGTTGACAACAAGATCATCACTCAAGTTCAATGATTTTGTCAATGAAGACGAAATGGCCAAAATGCCTGCCTTGATGAGTTCTTTAGGATCTGTGCTATTAACAGCACTGAGGGTCTGAGTGCAAGCATCCTTGTAATCAGTAGGCTGACATAACTGGGTAACAGCCTTCATGTGCGGAGACAATTTCTCAGTACTAGTTGATCCGCCACGGTTAATAGCTGCCACCACTCCGATGACAACACCAACAACAAGAATCAGGGAAATCGCTGAAACAACTAATTTTCCAATCATTTTTAAAGTTTTTTTTTTTTAGCTCAGTTCAATTGAGTCTCTCCCTCCAATGACCGGCCCTGGCGACAAATGGGCCGATGCAAGAGGGCTTAAAATCGGAGAGGAAGAGAAGGGTGGCGGTGTTAATTGTTTATCTTATAGCGCTGCAAATTGATGATCGAATGAAGTGGTTGTAAAATGAAGGTTTTTATAAGGTTGTTAGTTTCTTAATTTAACAGTTTGCATGAACATTCCCGAAAGAATTGAACGGTAGAGCTGTTGTTGAGTTGAATATTGTGGATAAGGAAATGACAACTGTGTAATTACATGAAAGAAGCCATTTTAAGCGATGATTAGTTCTGATTAACTTCTCTAAAGATAGCTCATATGATTCTTTTTTTCTTTCCCCTTCTTCCAGTTCATTGCTCGTACGTCCACACATGCACATGCATGCATGGGCGCACGCCCACCCATATATATCATCTATGCACCATTGAATTGTGAGGATGTCGCATTTTCTTCTCCCTGTTGACCTAATCAATACTTCTGTCTCTTCCCTTTCAAATCAAATCTTTTTCAAGCCTTATTCAATATTTTAATTTTTTTCGAAAAGTTTTTTATCAATATTTTTGTGAATAAACACTTTAGTATAATTTTAAAAAGATATAACATTTTTATTTTATTTTTTTATTGGAATAAAATAGTCTACTTCCTTAATTTTTATTTTTTTATTTTGTTAAAAATGATTAAAATTTAGATATTTAATCAAAAGTTTAGATTATATAAAAATAAAAAATTTAAATTTGTATTCTAAATTTTACTAGTTTAAGACATTGATAATATTATATTTAATTCAGAAAATTTAAATATTGCTTACTAATTTCTTTAAAAAAATTATGTTCAAAAATATTTTTTATTTTTATTTTAAAAAATAAAAATGTTTACCATATAATATTAAAATAGAGATCAATATTTTAAATTTAATTTAGTATAATCTATTTATGAATTTTATACATAACATCAAATATGTAGTGAATTATGGTATCATCACTATATTTTTTTATAAATGTAAATAAATAAGATATAGTCAATTAAAATTTATGAATCTATAATAGTTATGACTTAGTTGTTGATATAAGTTATTGAAATTCCAAAATAATAATTGCGGGATAAAACTGTTTTATTTTATTAAAATATAATGACTAGAGGAATTAAAATATATTACTTATGAAGACACTGATGGAAAAATCTAATATGTGAATTAATTAAAATCGAAAGACAAAACAATTTAATTTTCAAATAAAAAAAAAGGGTGATGACACATCATGATCAAATGTACTATGTTATATTCTTAATAAGAGCATATATTCTGATGCATTATATGTACAATTAATTAAAATACATGACCAATTAATGTATTACGATGAATGTCTCATTAATCTCCCATTCAATATATATTAATGTTTGTACCCAAATTAAACATTTTGATCTAAATTAAATTAAAATTTAATAATTAAGTCCTAAATTAATTTTAAAATCCAACCCACAAAAATTTGAGGAAAAGGAAGAAGACATGTAATTCTTTGTAATAAAAGAATAAAAAAGAAAAAATTTAAAGTTGGTGATTTGGTCTGAAAAGTCATATTGCCGTCTGAGACCAAGGACAGAGAATTAGGAAAGTGATCCCTGAATTAGGAGGGTACATTTATAATTCATAAGGTATTGGATGACAATGCATATTGACTGGAAAGTTTTGATGGAGTCCCTTATAGAAGATTCATCAATGGCAAATATCTTAAAAAGGATTTCTCCACTATTTGAGAAATAAGAGAAAAAGCTTAGAGTTGAGTAAGTGGCCTTTGGTCAAGAATTTGCCATTGTTCTTGACTGGTGGTAATCTTATTTTGTCTTTTTGATTGTGTAAGTTGGCTCAGGAATTTGCCATTGTTCTCGACTGGTGGTAATCTTATTTTGTCTTTTTGATTGTGCAAGTTGGCCTGATAAGCCACTTTTGAAGTTAAATAAATAAAGTGTGTTTTTGCTTTTTTTTTTTTATAAATTAATGTTTGTGCTGATAAATAAGCTTATTGTGAACGATAATTTTTGTACAAATTCGGCAGCATTTCTACTGATATTGTCCTTTTTTTTATTATTATTATTATTTTTGAAGAATGTCCTTCTTAATTTTAAAATACATGGTTGTGGTGTGTAGTAGAGGTGAGCATTCGATTAACCTAACCGAATTTTTCACTAAAACGGAAACCGAAGCTGAAATCGAAATCCTAACATACTATTTAGTCCATTATGGGTTAACCAAATTATAATAAAATTTTATTATATAAATTAATTTCCAAGCTTCCATTGGTGGCTTAGTGGTTATTTTGCTTTTTAAAGAGCCTATTGCTAACGAGTCGAGACTAGCAGTAACACAAGTTCATTTTTTGCATTAAATGCAAGAATGAAAGTGGCAAAAAAGTGCAGCATCTTGAATCGAATCTCTAACAACACGCTTACCATCAAACTACACATAGGAATCTATTTATTTTCAACATGTAATATATATATATATAATGTAATTTATTTGGTTTTGGATCGGTTCTCGATTTTAACCGATTTTTCAAAATCTTCAAAAACTCAAACTGAAACTGGTCCGGTTCAGCTTTTGCACACCCCTAGTGTGTAGTGTGTAATGACCAGTGATGCTAGTAAATAAAATGCCAAATAAGAGCTTCTATTCAAAAAAATATAAGCTCTGATATATACCATCATCACAACAGCCTCAAACAATATCAACAAAACTAAATAAATAATACTAAAGTCACAGTCATAGAAACAAGGCTAAAGATATGGCCATTAGATATCTCAAAGTCATCACAACAATCCATAAAAGTAAAATATAAGGCAAACCACAAAAGAGCTCAAATGGAATCAAAGTTAAATCCCCTAAGGTTCTCCCAAATGTCTAGGCACTTCTATTTAGTAACCATGTCCCCCTGCTCTACCCAATTATTGCTTCTTTTTAGTCTACCAAAGATTTTCCCATGTTTTTTACTATGGTGCCAATAGTGCGATACTCAAAAGCTAAATCTTTGTTTTTCTGTAGTAATTTTCCTTTCCTAGTCTTCAAAGCAAGTAGCTTGGATTCTAAGTTCTTAATTTTTGCAACAACTTGAACACAAGATGCTTTAGCTTTAGTCTTTGCTGCTTTCATTTGCTTCATCTTAGCTTGCTCTAGTTGAATTTTTTTTTTTTTTTTTGTTGATAAAAGAGACTCAGGTGCTAAAAAGCCTCCAACTGGGCTGTACTAAAGCCATCAAGGAGAGAAAAACTCCATATGGCCTAGTCTCTCAAGGTAGAAATAGCAACAGACTTGGTACTATGCTCTAAGGTACTGAGATCAGCAGGTAGTGTAAATCTCTAAGTTTCTCGCAAAGCACCAATTTTCAAACTCAGAATTGACTTCAAGGATTTTTTTAGCTTTATCGACTTGCCCCTCATCTAGTACTGGAAAACAGTTGCTCTCAATTTCAATAGGAATATCCAAAAAATTCAAATCCAGTGACAAATCCACATCATTAATAGGGCACCAAGAATCAAACTCTTATAACAATGTACATAAGTTAAATGTTGTCAAATGTTGATTCCGTGAGAAGAGAGCCATGAGATGCAAATCTAAGCAATAGGAGATGATACAGAATCTGAAATATGAGCTGCGGGTACCATCTTACTAGAAACATAAACAGACTAAGGAAAACAGAATGAGGTATCCTCCTCTATAGAAGAAGTTGCTAAGGAAGTCAAGCTCAGGCAAATTTGGTCAAAAAGTAATAAATAAGAGTGAATGCAAGGTTAAAGGAACATAATGTACCTACACCAAGTTCTACTTCATCTTCACTATCATCATCTTCCACTTCCTCTATCTATGTTGTCCCTTTATTTTTAGATGAGTTATTCGAGGTACTTAGCCTCAAGGACTTGTAGCTAGGTGGAGGAGGTGGTGAAGGTGATTTCTTTTTCTTTGATCCCTTTATTGGTTGTTGGCTTTTGCTTTCACCAAAAGAT
>CATIWM010353228.1:0-10220 GCA_949671775.1 Mallotus repandus | reverse complement strand
TTTTTCTAATGTCTTCATCTTTTTTCTTAACTTTTTTGTGCTCAATGTCTTTTTTTTAAGGTATTGTCTTCATTTCATTCTCAACTTTTTCTTTTTTTTTTCTCAATATTTTTCTCTTAAGACTTTTTTTTTTTAATGAAGAATTATGAACTAAACATTTTTAATTGTTGTTAAACCAAGCAATAAATATCTTCAACTGTTGTAACAACAATAAATAAACAAAAATTTCTCCTTTTATATTCTTAAAGAATAAGGATTTTATTTTTTATTTTAATTTGTTTATTAAAATGTCTAACAACTTGTTTTTTTTAAAAAAAAAATTATTTGATACTTATTTATCATCAATATGTAACAAATTTGCAATCCATATGATTTATTTGTAACATCAATAAAAAAAAAGTAAAAAAAATACAAAAATCAACAAACTGAAACAACAACAAAAAACTAAAAACAACAACTAAAACAACAAAACAACAAAACAACAAAATTTTACACTTGTTGATTATTGTTGATTTTCTTTGATTATCAGTTGTTGATTGTTATTTTTTTTGTTGATTTTTTGTATTTTTTAAAATTATTTTTTCATTATTAATGATAAAATTAAAGCCATAAATAAATATTTACTTTTATTAGTATTAATGGTAAAAATAATAATTATTTATATATCTCATAATTTTTATTAATTTTTATTGTTATTTTTTTATTTTTAAAAAAAATAACAAATATAAACAAAAACAATTGAAAAACAACAACTAAAATAACAAGATCAACAAAAGCAAAAAAAAATTGCAGTTGTTTATTTTTGTTATTTTTTCTGTTTTTTCATCAGTAATAATAAAATTTAGACCATAAATAGAATGTTTACTTTTATTAGTATCAATAATAAAAATAATAATTTATTTGATATATTTCATAATTTTTTGCTATTTTTACTAAAAAATAATTATTGAATAGTGGGTAATTTTTATTTTAATTAGTTTAATTTCTAAATTCTAAATAATTATAAAAAAATAATTATAAATAACTATTAAAGACTATGAATATTTTTTTTGTTATTTAGAGTATAACAAAGAATAATAATTAAGTAAAAAAGAATTATAGAAAAATTAAAAAAAAAAGGAAAGGAAGGAAAAACAGCAAACGTTGAAGTTGTGTGAAGAGTTTCAATAATGGACCCAAAATAGGTTAAAACTAAAAGCAAGGAAAACAAAATTGAAAAGAAAAAACATGCTCAACCACCAACGAAATTATTGGCGTTGACCAGACCATTATTAGTAAATATTCTCCTATCTTCTTGTATAATTATATTTGTTATAGTATTGTAGAGATTTTACAAAACTCTACCTCTTCATGTATTATTATATACCTATTGTAAACTCATTATTCAATATACGAAAATACAACAACATTCACATGGTATCAGAGCAAATAAGAGCTTTAGTTTGATTTTTCATTTTTCTTTTCCCATGGCTAATACTGAAAATCAACTTGCCTTACCTGCATCAACTACTACCAATAGTACTACCCACCATAGCTTTGCTATCAAACTTACACCAAAGAATTGTTTTGCATGGAAAACCCAATTTTTGCCCTTACTCAACTATCATTCTATGACTAGCCTTATCGATGGCTCATCACCAGCCCCACTAGTAACCATTCAATCAATTTTTAATCCCACTCAACAAGTACCTAACCCAGCCTTCACTACTTGGTTTCAAAAGGATCAACTCCTTCTTTCATGGTTGCTTTCTTCCCACACTAAGGTAGTGCTCCCATATGTTGTTGGCCTTACTTCTTCAAGGGCTATTTGGCAAGCTCTCACGAATGCCCTAGGCTCAATTTTACAGAATTGCCAACTTCAATTGCATATTCAACTTCAAGAACTCATGAAACATAACCAATCTATCTCTTCTTATCTTCACAGAGCCAAAAGCATGGCTGATGAACATACAGCAGCAGGTAGGCCCATTTGTCAGGTAGAATTTAATGCAATAACATATTACAATATTGGTGCAGAATATCAACCTTTAATTTTGGCTATAACCATACAACCTGAACTAGTAAGCTTTTAAGAACTTCATAGCCATCTATTAGCTCATGAAATTCTATTGCAGAGTTTCAAGGAACTCTCGTAAGCCAATATTGCCTATCGCCCTTCTATTTCTTGCAATTTCTCTTTTCCTGCCAGACCATCCTTTCGGCCATCTCAGTTCGCTGCTTCCTTGGGTCCTCATCGACCACCATCCGCATATCAGATCTACAGGTTGAACAATCACATCGTAGATCGTTAGAGGAGATGCTACAACCCCAGGCGTTCCTTCAACTCACTTATGTAAGCAAACATGGCCAAGCATGACTTATCCAACGTTCAACCTCATACTTTTCCAGCTCATCCCATGCCATTCCAGCATGCATTCCAGCAAGCCATCATATGACACCGAATGTGCATGCAATCAACAATATTATGCCTTATGCATGTACGGATCAAATAAAAGTAGGTAATGGTCAAGGATTGAACATTATGGCTTCAGGTAATGCATTATACCCTTCCTTTTCTTCTTCTCTTTTACATCTTAAAAATATTTTACATGTCCCTTCTCTTACCAAGTCTCTTTTATCTGTTGAAAAATTTACTCATGATAACTCATGTTTCTTTGAATTTTGGCTAAATTATTTTCTTGTAAAGGACTAGAAGACCAAGGCAATCCCATTGCAAGGACCGAGTGATGATGGCTTATACTGTCTTCCACCACCATCCAAACAAACTTTCATGGCTACTACTACATCTTTTGTAGATTGGCATACGAGATTGCGACATCCACATGCTTCCAATATATCTTCAATAATTGCCAAAAATAAATTATCATATTCTAGTCCTTCACCTATGTTTCTTTGTCCTTCATGTAAACTTGGAAAATTGGCTCGTATGCAATTAGCAAAGGTAGAATATATGAGTCAATCTCCTTTTGACATTATTTACTTAAATGTTTGGGGGCCCTCCCCTATTTTATCTAATTTAGATTTTCAATATTTCTTTTTATTTGTGGATGATTACACTCATTTCACATGGATTTATTTTCTTAGATATAAAATTCATGTTTTTACCATATTCAAAGAATTTAAATCTCTTGTTCTTTGTCAATTTAATTTCAAAATTAAGGCATTTCACTCTGATTGGGGTGGTAAGTATTAAAAATTAAATTCATAATTTAAACAAAATGCTATCATTCATTGTCTTGCATGCCCTTACACACATGAACAAAATAGCATTGCAAAACGTCAAATTCGCCATATAGTAGATAATGGTTTTACTCTTTTGGCACATGCTCATATACCATTTCATTTTTGGCCCGATGCTTTGAAACCAGTGTTCAATTAATTAATTATATGCCAAGTAAAGTTATCCAAAATTCATGTCCTTTTGAATTATTATATCAAAACCTCCAAAATATCAAGATTTAAGAATATTTGGTTGTGCGGCTTACCCATGGTTAAGACCATACAATAAAAATAAATTTTCATTTAGAACAAATTGGTGTGTTTACTTAGGTCATTCTCCTACTCATCATGGGCATCTTTGCCTAGATATTGCTAAAGATAGGATTTATATTGTTCACCACATATCTTTTGATGAAATTTTATTTCCATTCAAACACTTAACACCAAGTCCTAACTCTACTCAACCATCTTCATCAATACAGTGGATCACAGTATCAACGTCAACACTTGGTCCTTCAAAAGGTATGTCATCCATCTCTAATCCTTTATTTTTAAATAATTCAGTTTCTTTTTTACACTGCTACTTTAATCTCATATTCTACTTCTCATCTCAATCTCTCCCCCTCCTTATCACCTTCAACCAACACTCCCTCATCTTCTATGCCAACTCCCTCATCAAATACAAATCAAATTCACACCTTAGCACCTACCATAGACTTGGCTATTCAATCCTATCCTCCTTCCTCATCTGACATAAATTTAGTGGTTGACCTAAGCGCTTATCCCATCTCCTTTGCCACTGAAAATCGAACACATACTATAAACCTCTGCCCTTCCACACTTGCTAAACACCATGCCCACTTAGCCATTACCAACATAACCACGCTGAATTTTCTTGACACCGAACCACACACCTTTCTTCAAGCCTCCATACATCATATATGGAATAATGCAATGTCTGAAGAAATTAATGCTCTCTTGGCTAACTCTACATGGACTTTAGTTCTAAGACCTTCTAATGCTAATATTGTAGGTTGAAAGTGGATTTATCGCATTAAAAGAAAGTCAAATGGCAACATTGAACGCTACAAGGCAATAATAGTGGCTCAGGGTTTTACCCAATAGTCCAGTTTAGAGTATAAGGACACCTTCTGTCCAGTCATTAAAGCAGCAACTATCAGAACCATTCTTGCCATCGCCACTGTGAAATAATGGCCGATTAGACAACTGTATGTATCCAATGCCTTTCTCCATGGTCATCTTTCAGAAATAATATATATGGCACAACCTCCAGGTTTTATTGATTCTTCTCATCCTGACTATGTTTGCAAACTTCAAAAATCAATATATAGTCTCAAACAAGCCCCACGGGCATGGTTTCATTACTTGAGTGCATACTTGTTCACTTTAAATTTTGTGGCATCCAAAAGTGATCATTCTTTATTTATTTATCAAAAGGGGGTTAATATTCTTTTTCTTATAGTCTGTGTGGATGATTTAATTATCACTGGCACTAATCTTGATCTTGTTTCTGCTATGATTACTAAGCTCAAACATGAATTTCCAATTCATGATCTTGGTGATCTATGTTATTTTCTGGGTCTTAAAGTTCATCGTCAATCTAATGGAATTGTGGTTTCACAACATAAATATTTATGTAACCTTCTATATCGCATAGGCATGACTGATTCAAAGCCGTGTTTCACTCCCATTGCTACTAAGCCACCACTTACCAAAAAAATGGTGACAAATGTTAAACTTCTTTTATAATACTAAAAAATAAAGGGTACATCCATCAAAGATGACACTTGAGAAAGATAAACACAGGAAGAGAAGTGAAATTAGCAGCAACTATTGAATATAGCTCAACAAATTTTGTAGTGTATCTTTCAAATAGTTGTTCAATGATTTCATCACCAAAGTGTTTCTTGATGATGCTCTCAAAACCAGCTTTACAACATCTTAGTGTCTTCTTCATGACCTTCCAGTTTTGCAATGCTAAACATGCCATATTTCTCTATCAATTTTCTCAACTTCTCTAGCGAAGGGTTGTACAATGGCAAGTTGAAGAAGTCTAATTTTTCTTTACTTATTATTTCCTGTAAGAGGGCAATTATTATTATTTTTACTTAAAAAGGAAAAAGGTACAAAAAATATCATCTGATTTTGTATTTTTTTACTTTTAAATTTTGTCATTTTGAGATATCTCTATTGCATTTTAGTATCCTATTGGTTAATATTATTAATTTTTTAGTGATGTAACGTTAAAATAATATAAAATTCAATAATGTAATTGCTTTTTAATTAATTTACTATCAAACTAACTATCAAGAGATAATTAATTATATTACAAAATTATTTATAATCATATCTTATTTATTCTTTATAAAATTCAATTAAATATTAATTTGATTTATTATTAAATCACAATAGTTAGTATGATGTAAATCATTAAAAGAATTATCATTAGATTTAGAAACAGTATTGAGAAGAGAATGAAAATCACGTTGTATTGAGCTGTAGTTGTTGAAGTGTGAATAGATTAATTAGAAATTAGGAAAGAGAAAATTAAGGGGAGAAATTGAGGGAAGAAATAATGGAATAATTTGTGTAATTAGTTGATTGTATTTCCAAAAATAGGATTATGTAAACACTATATATATGTATCATTTGTAAAGAAATATACAAGAAAGAAATTCTTCTTTTCTCTATTATTTTCTCTATTGTTGACATGGTGTCAGAGCAGACGATCCTAAGGGACTAAGAGCAATAACAATGGCAAAATTGATAGACCTGGTGGCAATATGACAGAAATCTTCTGCTACTATTCTAGACAATCTGACAATGAAAATGCAACACACATTCACTCAGACCCTGACTCTAGTGACTTTGAGTACTAATAGCTTTGGTATCCAGATGGGTATCAAACTTGATGGCCAAAACTATGTCCTCTGGTCTCAAGTAATGAAGATGTATATGGCGGGCAAAAACAAACTTGGATACGTCCTTGGTGACACTCCACAACCTGAGCCATCAGATCCAGCCTTCTGGAAGTGGAGAACAGAAAATGCAGTTGTAAAAGGCTGGGTGATAAACTCAATGGTATCATCTCTGATTGGCAACTTCATCTGATATCCAACTGCCAAACAGGTATGGGACTCCATTGTTATTACCTTTTTTGATTGATCAGATACTTCCAGGTGTACGAGCGAAAAAGGTGGGTAGCCTGGATGAGACAAGCTGGAGGATCCATTGAGATATACTATAATACTCTCCAAGGATTATGGAGGGAGGTAGATTTTTGGTGGCCAAACCCAATGAAGTGTTCCAAGGATATCCAAATCTACAAAAATAACATCCAAGAAGATAGGGTTTATACCTCCTGGATGGGCAAGATGACTGTCTGGATAAGGTCCGGAGTGATGTATTAAAGATCCGACCATTTCCCACAGTCGAATAAGCTTATACTCAGGTCTAACGAGAGGAAACCCGGTAAGCTGTGATGCTGAGTGGAATCTCGAAGACTACACTGAGTATCGCAATGATCTCTAAAGGATACAAGGCTTCTCAAATGGGCCTGCAGATGACCAAGACTGGATCCTTAGCTAGTGGAAAGAAGAAGGGCAAAGGAACTAAAGAAGGTAGCACCCATTGTGGAAATCCCAAACATACCCGGGAAACCTACTTTAAAATACACGGGTATCCCAAGTGGTGGCAAGATCTGAAGAAGAATTGAGAAACAGACTTGAGCAAAATGACCAACTGAGCAGCTCTTGTTTCTGATCGAGCAACCTATACCGAGTTTCTTTTGCTAAGTTCCAATTGTGCCAAGAACACAACTGAGTCTCCTATTGGTTCAGGTAACAAAGGTTGTGGTTTATCTTGCTCTAAGAAAAGAGCTTTAGTTGACTGGATTATTGACTATAGAGCAACAGACCACATGACATTTAATCCAAAAGACTTTGTGAAATTTAATCAACCCAAATGAGCATGTATTAAAGATGCCAATAGTGTGACATACCCAGTTAAAAGAGCGGGAAAAGTAGCACTATCCCCATCATTTTCTTTACCTAACACCTTATTAGTTCCTTCACTATCAAACAAACCGCTATCTATAAGTAAGGCTATAGAGGAATTAAATTGTTGTGCACTAATGTATCCAAATTTTTGCTTATTTCAGGATATCCTCATAAAGGAGATTATTAGTTGTGGTACTAAATGAGGGGGGTTGTATTACTTGGATGATTTCAGTTTAGGAAAAGCAAACACGGTGCACTAAATGAAAAGTCAATAGATCATGTTATGGCACCGAAGATTGGGACATCCGTTAGTCAGTTATATGAAGCATCTCTTTTCGAGTATGTTATCAAAGTCATATGAGTCCGAGTTTAGATGTCAAACTTGTACTCTAGCAAAAAGTCATCGTGTATCTTACCCAGCAAACTCAAATAAAAGTTATGTTCCTTTTGCCTTAGTTCATTATGATGTTTTAGGACCCTCTCATTATTCAGATAATTCAGGTTTTAAATGGCTTTTCACCTTCAATGATGATTGTATACACATGACTTGGTTATATCTGATGAAACATAAGCATGAAGTGTTCAGTATCTTCAAATCCTTTCATGCCATGATCAGGACTCAATTCTCAGCTAGACTGCAAATACTTTATTCGGATAATGGAGGAGAGTATATCAACCACGAGTTCCAACAGTACTTCCAAGCTCATGGCCTACATCATGAGACCTCATGCTCTCAAACACCACAACAGAATAGGGTTGTAGAGCAAAAAAATAGGCACATACTAGAAACAGCTCGATCACTATTAATTGCTGCTCATGCACCAAAATGATATTGGACTGATATTGTATATACTGTTGTCTATCTCTTGAATAGATTGCCATCTCCAGTCTTGGACTTTAACACTCCTCTCCAAACACTTACTCATCACGTTCATCTACCTTTAGTTCTCATACTGCCTCCACGAGTGTTTGGCTTGGTAGCCTATGTTAACCTTCCCAAAACATAGTGCACAAAACTGAACCCATGTGCCATTCATTGTGTTTTTCTAGGTTATAAAGCTCAAAAGAAGGGATACCGGTGTTATGACCCAGTGACTCAGCACCTGCACACTACTATAGATGTAACAGTTCTTGAATCATAAATGTTCTTCGTACACTGAGATACCCATTCTTTACTTCAAAGGGAGAAAATGAATGAAGATTAGAATTGGGTATTAGAAAACTGGATGAATTAGGGTTTCGAACATACTGAGGGAAACTCAAAACTTGCTGTAGAGCATGAAACTACTGACCATGATGATAGAATTGCTGAGCATGAAGCTATAAAGCATAAAACTGCCACCTAGCATAGAAAAGATTTGGGAAACTCGGATCTTTATTCCAAACATGATGAAAGGATCCCCCCTCATAAAGTACATGACTTATCTTTTGAGAATATTCCTAAGGTACATGCTCTAAACTCCTCACCTTTACATAATACTAATTATTTTATTAGCTATAAATTTCCTTTCAGACACAACAGAGGAAAGCCACCAAATCAATATTCACCTGACTGAGAATCTAAAGGAAGAAGATATATAAATGCTCATCATGTATCCATTCAGAGACCATCTGAGCCCTTAAAGTCTTTTGCATATAAACTATCTACCGAGTATATTCCTCAAACAATGCAAGAGGCATTGAAAGATCCTCAATGGACTCAGGCTATAATGGATGAGATGACAGCTCTATAAAAGAACTATACTTAGAACCTAGTTCAACTACTTACGGGTAAAAGAATAGTGGGTTGTAAGTGAGTATTCTCTATCAAACATAAAGCAGATGGATCAATAGAAAGATACAAGGCTAAGCTTATGGCAAAGGGGTATACTAAGACTCATGGTATTGATTACCAAGAAACATTCTCCCTTGTTGCAAAGCTAAACTTTATAAGGGGTTTGTTATCCCTTACTTCAAATTTGGATTGGCCTCTCCACCAATTCGATATGAAGAATGCATTCTTACATGGAGACCTGAAGGAAGAAGTTTACATGGATATTCCACCGGGATTTGAGACTTCATCCAAAACTGAAAGGGTGTGTAAACTATAAAAGGCACTATATGGTTTGAAACAGTCTCCCTAGGCATGGTTTGGTCAGTTTAGCTCAGCAATGAGGAAGCATGGGTTTAACAAAAGTAACTCAGATCACACTTTATTCCTGAAACATCAAGATGGGAAAGTAGCGATTCTAATTATCTATGTTAATGATATGATAATCATAGGGAATGATGAGGGGGGAAATCGTGAATTTACAAAGATACTTGGCAAGAAAATTTGAGACGAAGAATCTTAGAGGACTGAAATATTTCTTGGGTATTAAAGTTGCTCGGTTAAGAAAAGGCATATTTTTATCCCAAAAAAAATATATTCTTGATATACTTACTAAGACTGGAATGCTTGAGTGTAGGCCGATGGACATACCTATTGCTCAGAATGTTAAGATAAGCAATCATGAGAACTAGATACCAACGAACAAAGATAAGTATCAACGGCTAATGGGGAAGTTAATATACCTATCACTGTCATCCCACTCTTTTTAGGTACACATTGAATTGGAATCACCCACTCACTGTCGGAAATAGGATAAATGATACCTACATCCAAAAGTTTAACAATTTCTTTTTTCACTACTTCTTTAATGTTTGGGTTAAGTCTTTTTTGTCTCTTAGTTGTAGGTCCATTCCCTCTTCCATATGAATTCTATGCATGAAAATAGAGGGACTAATTCCCTTTATGTTAGAGATTTTTCACCCTAAGGCTCGAACTCTGCCTTTTACTACTTTACACACCCTTTTCTCTTATTCAATGGTCAATTTATTTGAAATGATAATGGGTAATGTGTTGTTATTACTTAAAAATGCATACCTCAAATGGTTTGGCAAAGGCTTAAGTTCAAGTTTTGGTGGTTTTTCTATAGAAGGAGGTGTGGGATTATCACTTCT
>CATIWM010353178.1:0-13099 GCA_949671775.1 Mallotus repandus | reverse complement strand
TCCTCTGCATTATTTTTCAGGACTAGAAGAACTATAGTCTGTCTTGAAGGAACAATTGCATCAATTGCACTAGAATTGTGTCAGGTGGGTCAGCAGGAGGTCGTCCTCAGTTTTTCTTGAGCGTCATATGCTTAGTAAATTTTCATATCTTGTATTAAGGCTAGCGCTTTGTATATGTATAATATAAAGAAAGATGTGAACTGCTTGAAGCTATGTGTTTGTTAATGTGTGATATGTGTTACATATGTAAAATTTTAAGTTAAAAATTTGACATAAATAATTATGTTATGTGTTAGTCACATGCATACAATGTATGCTTGGCATCCTTAATAGGTGTCACATGAAGTGCATCTCTATTTATTTACTGAGTGAGACCTAAGACTCACGCTTCAAATATTAATGAGTAGCTGATCAGGCTAGGAGAACCCAAGGATCATGGTCACATTTTCATCTATTTCTACTGAGTGAGTTCTCTGGCTAGGAAAAACCGAGACTCGCATTTCAAATATTAATGAGTGGTTGATCGGGCTAGAAAAACTCAAGGATCATGGTCACATTTTCATTTGTTTCTACTGAGTGACTTCTTGAGCTTGAGACTCACGCTTCAAATATTAATGAGTAGCTGATCGGGCTAGGAAAACCTAAGGATCATGGTCATATTTTCATTTTGTTTCTACTGAGTGACTCCTTAGGCTAGAAAAACCCGAGACTCACGCTTCAAATATTAATGAGTGGCTGATTGGAGTTAGAAAAACCCGAGGATCACAATACTAAGTGACATATCAGGCTAGAAAAACCCAAGATTCATAATTCAAATATTAATGAGTGGTTGAACGGGTCAAAAAAATTTAAGGATCACAGTCATGTTTTAAGAAGTTTTAGTAAGTTTAAAATTTAACCTTTTGGGTTTGAATTCCCAAGGCTGAAAAAGCGAGCAAAGCTCGGAGGTCAGATATGACATTTTTATTATTTATTGCTTTTGTTGTGCTTGTTGCTTTTTCAAAAAATTGATTGCATGAGTTTAGTTTTTTCGAAAAATCAAGGGGGCAAACTGTAGGTACTCTCAGTTTGGTCGACCCATAACGAAAGTCTGATGATGAGATAGTATGAACTCTGAGTACAAGAGAACTCCAAAAACTTCTTTAGAATGGACTCAAGAGCCCAAATATCAAAACACCAAAAACTCAAGCCTAAACCCAAAGACCGAAGCCTTAGTGGCCCAAAAGGCCCAATTCCCTCTAAACATGGCCAAATAGGCGACCGCCTCATCGAAGAGGTGACGCCTCTACACTGCCACATTTAACCTGTATTAAATGAGATTTGACCTTAACAGTAAGTGGATGGGCCCACACCTTACCCCTCTGCAATTTTGAGCGTGAATGGTTGATTTTTGAGGCATGAAAAGTTGCTAGAAAGGTGTGAACATGATGGTTTTGAAAAGGGAATGTCTTGTCAACTTGGGAATTGGGGGAAAAAGTAAAGGAGGAAAGGCTTAAAGGGAAGTGGGGTTATTTTAGAAAGGGAGGTCTAAATTTTGAAGAAAATAAGAGAAAAAAAGAAAGGAGAGAAGAAAAAGAGACAACCTTAGCTTGAAAGTTGCTTTTTTTTAGAAGAAGAAGGGGACTTTTGCATTCAAGAAGGAATGGAGATCAAAACTAACCTCTGAGGGCCTAGCCAGGAGCTTCCAAACTTGGTTAAATCAGTGAGAATCCTTATTTTTAAGCTTTAAGTTCTTCATTTCATTTTAAGTCTATATTTCTTAGTTTTCTTGCTTGATATGGTGCTTAATGTCCATTTGATGTCATGTTGAAAGCATGAATATGTGAAATACTGAGTATTAAGTTATAGATCCATGTTTATTTGCATGTAATCTGAGTTGCTTAGGACATAAGAAATTGTAAGTTGCTGTTGGGCCTGTTGAAGAGGTGACATCTCTTCAAAAAGACGTCGCCCCTTCATGGTAAGGCAATTGGAAATCGCCTCTTAGCCAAGAGGAGATGCCTCTTTGAAGAGGCATCGCCGTTCCATCAGAATCGCAGCTAATTTGGCTTTAATCTTTGTTATTTATTTTGTATAATTTGCATGTTTTATTTATTTATCTTGTCACATATCTTGATTTTGTACTTGTTAGCCATGATGTCTTGTTTAATTAAATATTTATTTATGTTTAAATAAGCATTTATACTTGTTATATGTAAAACTAACAAGCTAGATTTCGTTTTGTCAGTTTGTTTATGTTTGTGGAAGACTAATGGTTTAACTTTTGTAGGAGGAATTTGGATGATCATTAATTATCCAAAATTTTTGAATTCCTAATCAGGTTAAATTTGTTTATTTCTTGTTATTATTGTAATTGTGCAAAGAGTTGTAATCATTAATCCTTTCCCTATCTCATTTGAATGTATGATTGTAAATTTGTTATCATTACTTGTAATATGTGTTGGGTTAATAAGCATGCAAAAAGACTAATGTGCAAAATCGGTCTAACATGTAAAATTGGAAATGGTTGTAATTCAAATGATAATAAGAAAATAATCTAATAATCAAAGGTAATAAAATGCAAAACACACACAGAGGCCAACTGCAAGGTTGGAAGGGTATTCAAAAGTCCATACCCAGTTTTTAAACCCGATCTCTGATGACGGCTTCTGGGAGCCCCATGGAATCTAGTTGTTGTACAGTGTGTCCTGGCTTTCATCCGAGTGGCGACTCCATCTCTGTTATGGGCCATAAACCTATTATGTATTTCCTAGTGGTCCTCGAGCTCACATAGTGTCGTGGTCGCCAAACACTTGGGTGCGCGCTAAACTCCACCGCCTACACATACATATATGTATAATAATATATAATAAAAAAATAATATGTTTTACGATTAAGATATAATAAATAAATTGTTAACAAAATACTTTTATTAATTTTATTATGATCAATATTATTATCATTGTTACTACTGGTACTAGTTCTACTACTACTACTACTACTATTATTATTATTCAATTAACAAGTGAATGTCTATTATATTACAATTTGAATTTAAAATATAAATATAAAAAAATTCACATTGCACAGTTTCAAATAATTCAATTAACAAATAAAAATGTGGAATGTCCATTATAACATAACACTCTTTAAACTTAAAATATGAGAAATAAGAAAATAATAATAATAATAATAATTATCAATAACAAGTAAAAATGTGGAATGCCCATTATATTTTAATTTAAAATTAAAATATGAAATTAACATTGTATGATTTCAAATTTTATACTTTTTAATCAAAATATGTTGTTATTATCATATTTAATAAATTATTAATTATTATCTTTAGTAAGTAATCTAATCTTATTGATGTTATTTAAAATTAATGAGCTAAATAATATTAGTATATTTAATAATTTATTAATTATTGTTGTTATCAAGTAATATAATTTTATTGATATTATTTAAAATTAATTAGCTAAATAATAATAATAATAATATTATTATTATTTTATTACATTATAATAATACATAGACATATATTATAGATAACCACAACAACATAATTTTACCCAAAACTATTTCAAAACTACGGTATTTTGATTAAAGTAAGTAGTTCTTACAAACAAAAATAAGAAAAGATAGGTCATTTTTGTTAATTAAAATATATTGCTATTATTATATTTAATAACTTATTAATTATTATTGTTATTAAGTAACTTAATCGTATTGATATTATTTAAAAGTAATGCTGTAAATAATATTATTAGAATTATTATTATTATTGTGTATATATGTATACACATATATATACAAATAATAACCAAAACGACATATTTTTATCCAAGACTATATCGTTTTGATATATGGATAATAAATATAATTTTAATTAATGATATAAATTTGTTTATTATATAAATTTTTGAATTCTTGTTTTGGACCTTACCATACCGATCTGTTCCGATAGAACCGAATTTCCATACCGAACCGTGCCAAAAATGGGATGATACCGATATAAAAATTTTTAAATTTAATATTGGTACTAAAAATTTTATTTTTAAAATTTTCGAAATATTATATGATTTTGGAGATTTTAAATCTCTAAATTTTTTTTTGACCCATTCTCATCCTAGAGGAAAGTGGTGAATAGGATTTCAATTTAAATGGAAATGTCAAAAAAATTCAACAAATAAATAAAACAATAGTATCTTTGTTTATTCTTTAAAAAAAAAAAAGAATATCTTTGTTATTTCATAGAAAGAAAAAATAATGAGGACAACTTTTGAAGTGGCATTGCATGCTTAACATATGCCATATCTCTTTTTTTTTTTTTATCCCCAACAAATTTTTTTTAAGATGTAAAATTATTAATTGACTAGTTTTTAAATACTAAAATTTTAAAATAAAAAACCATTAAAATAAAATACAATAATTTAATTCTAATCCATATTAAATTTTTATGAAATGTTTTTTTAACTCAAATGATAAAAATTGAAAATAAAAAAAATATAATGTCTAACAAATAAATTATTTAAAAATTTGAAAAATAAAGAGATACTATTAAAAAAAAGAGAAAATATTTAAATGTATAATGTTAATATTGTTACAAAATTAATTAAGAAAATTTTATTTTAAATTAGTAAATATGGTTAACAAAATTATATTAAAAAGCACGTTTTCTATTAAAATTATCTTTTGTTGCTTTATTTATTTATCACTATTAATAAAGTATATCTTACACATCTAATAATAATTATTTATAAAATAAGTTTATTTTGAAAAAATAAAGTGATCATTTTTTACAAAATATAATAGAATAGAAAACTTATATTAACATATATTAGAATAAAATAATTACTAATTTGACTTCAATAAACATATATGTAGGGTCCATCTGTGGAGCCATATTTATTTTGGGGATCCAAAGTACAAATTTGATCGTAAACAAGTCGAGTTGTTTATGAGTAATTCGGTGTTTGGCTTAATAAAAATCGTTCGAGCTCATATATTAAGCTCGTTTGATAAACGAGTCGAACTCAAACAATATAAAGTTCAGTTCGTAAAGCTTGTGAACAAGTTCGAACAGAAGCTCGCGAATAAATTCATAATTTTAATATTTAATAATTTAATTTTAAATATATAATATATAAATTCATATAGTAAAAATATTTTTAAAATTATATTATTAGAATAAAATTATAATTTTTATTTAATATATTATATTTTATTTAGTAAATACTTTATTTTTAATTTTTTATGTACAATTTTAATTTATAGTTTGTATTTTTAAAAAAAATTTAGACTTATTTAAGCTCACGAACAGCTCATAAACACCAAATGACATAATGAGTTTAAATTGATTACAAATGAACCAAGCCCCGAGCTTGTCAAAACTCAGCTCGGCTCCATTATACCCTTCAACACAAACCTGCTTTATATATATAGCTCGGCTAGGCTCCATTACACCCTTAGAAACAAACCTGCTTTATATATATATATATATATATTAGCTAACTATTAGTATTATTATAGTCTATTAGAAAATTTGTGGTTTCAATAATTTAAAATTCTAATTGAATATGAAACTAATGCAATTTTTTTATACATGATAAATTTAAATTTTTAATTATAATTAATTATAATTAAAAGATTTTAAAAATAAAAAATTATACTAATCAAATTTTTTTATCAATCAAATATTTTATAGTTCATATAACATTAACGTTACAATAATTCATACATATAACTAAGATATAAATGCTTTTAAATATTAAAATTATCTATTAAATTGGTAAAAATATGAAAACATTTATAATATTATTTAAAATTTTTATAAGTTAATGACTTATAAAATTTTAAATTTATCAAATGAAAAGTTTTAAATTATAACTAAATGACTTAAAGATAAACTAGATGAAAAAATAATAAAAAAATAATTATTTAAATTCTTAATAGTTTTATTCGGTTGCTTTAGTTAGAAAAATTATTGAAATTACATATTTATTAATTAAGTATATAAATGTTGATGATTAATTAAAATATTTCTAATTAAATAGCTAAAAATATTTATTATACATATTTAAATTGAATTTCTATCATACATATTTTTAAAAATATTTTTAAGATTATATATATCTTTTTATTATTAGAAATCTATTATAATTAAAAGACCTAGATTTTAACTATATAAGAAAATAATGAAAGAATATGTATTTTAAGATTTTAATAATTAAGATAAAAATAATTTAAAAATAATGGTTTAAATAGCTAAAAATAAAATTTGTGAGGATTTATTTGGTACAATTCAAAAATATAGAAAGTCAAATATATATTTTATAAGGGTTTAATTAGGTATATACTAAAATATAGAAACTAAAATTTTAATGAAAGGATTTAAGGTATAAAAATATAAAAGCATAAGAACTGAATGAAGAAAAAATAAAAATATAAAATCCCCCAATAAAATTAAATTAAAAGATAGTAACTCCATAATGAAAAAATCGAAAAACAAAGGATCAAAAATCAGGTTTTGCCTTTTAAAACTGAGTGAACTTATAAAATTCAAAAAGAAAAAAAAGAAATTAATTAATCAATCAATAGGAATTTAAGAGTCAATATTTCAATAGACTACTTACTGTTCTTTTTTTTTGAAACATCAATATCATAAGCAGAAGCCAAAAGGCCAAGAAACAACCAACAACAATAAAGAACGAGGGAAATCAACAATTACCCCTGGTCACTCACCTTACTCATACTATGTATAATCTTGTAAGAGTAAATGGATATGACTTAACCCCACACTAACCAAAGATAAATAAAGAAAGAACAGTTAATGAACAAAAACAAAAAAAGAAACTATCAGACTTAGTGTCCTTTAAAAAGGACAAGGTTGGCTGAACATTGGGCAAGAGCCATAGAGAGAACTTATGTATCCGAGGTAGGCAAATTCTGAACTTTAGCAATAGGAGAGATGACATTTATCTGAGATAAAGAAGACCCACTATCCACAGAGGTTAGAGGCTTCCTAGCAAGAGCTTTAAGCTTAATCTGCTTAAGTTATGATTTCTTGGTAGTTGACAGTTTTTGAGAGCTAAAAAGGAGAGCTTCTTTGGATAGGGAAAATGCAGCTGACTTTCTTCTTTTAGGTCAGTAGTGCTAATCTCCTCAATGGACTCTACGGGGCTATGGAGAGCAGGCTCAGAAAAGCTTGGGTTGTGGGTCAGAAAACATGTAGGGCTTTGAAGCGTAGCCTTTTTTTGAGCAAGAGAAGTTTGTTCCTTCAAGTGAGATGCCTCTTTGCCTTGGTCAAGAGGATTGCTTATATCGAGGCTTAGCTCTGCCATCTTAGAAGTGGCGATGGTTGGTAGCTTAAAAGCATTGGTCTTTTCTAACGGCGCAAGGATAGCATGCTTGCCTTTCCCTTCTTTATTTTGTCTTGTGGGAGTTGACAGGAGCTGGTGAGGGTTGTTCTGAATTCTGAGGGTTAACGGACTAATTTTCTTAGACCAGTGTGTTTCTCTATTAGGCAGAGGGTTTCTCTTGGGAAGAACATTTTCTTCCTGAGTTTTTACCCATTTGCAGCAGCTTGTCTGATGGTTAAGAAAACCGCACAGATGACAAAAGCAAGGCAAACGCTCATAGCAAAAATGAACCAATCTTTCTTAGCTTGACGGTTGTTATGAAAGCCTTTGGGAAGAGGTGTTGTAAGATCCAACTTAACTTTGATTCTCATTATTGGATCCCAATCATCATTATGAATCATAAGTTCATTTGTTTTGATTAATCCTCCAAACACTGAGCTTGCTATAGCTTCAGCATTGCTATTAGTAATCTGGTTTAAAGGCAAACCTAAGAGTTGTACCCAAACTTTTTCGGAGTTGAAATCAATCTCTGCAATAGACTTGTTACGATGGCATTCTTTGATGATGAATAAGCTCCTGTGTATTTCCAAGGAGTTCCATCCAATACTCTGAACTTATCATGAACTGACTCGAATTTGATGAGAAAGACATTCATGACATCCAGCTCTTTAACTTGGAAGTTGTCCGCAAATTGCCAAGCCTGAGTGAGAATGTGGTGGAGGAGCTTTGCTGATTATCTTCTATCACTAAGAATCTTCCCAGCTAATTGAGTGCAAACTCTGCTTGTCTCTTGCTCTGAAGCTTCATCAAGGACAAAAGAATAGGATTTCTGGGTCAGGGTGACAATTTCGTCTTAAGGTGTTTCTTTGGATGAGTTAGCCATAACGATTGATTTGGTGGTGCTTCAGATAGTGGTATGGGGAGAGATTAGGGAAGATTGAAGAGAAAGAAAAGGAAAGAAGAGAGGGATTATCTGCTAATGTTTGAAATTTGAAAACCAGAAAGGCTAACAGAGCACGTTATCTTAGAGAGAGACTCATTCTCTCACATACCTTGTTCACATCCCAGAATTATTGGATTTTTTCATTTCAGCAGATCTAGCACATGTACTTACTGTTGAATAACCATAGTCGACAAATGGAAATAAAATAAATAAGAAATGAAGTTAGCTCATGACCTTTACATTATTCATGCTTAATAAAAAGTTAATTTGGTTTTTTTGATAAAAAGGGAAAAGTACACAAAAAAAAATACCATGTGGTTTGAACCTTAATCGACTTCCATCATGAGATTTGAACCATAACAAATCAGTACCATGTGTTTCACACTATTAGCAAATTAGCTAACACCATTACTGGAGCTGATGTGATAGAGGGTATTTTTATCTCTTCACAGCAATTTTTCCAACATGGCCTGAAACGTAAAAAAGAAAAACATGTAATCGTTAAGTGAAATCCCTAATCCAATCTTCCATCGCAATATTTCTTTTTCTTCTTCCAATCCTCCATCGCAATATTTCTTGTTCTTCTTCCAATCCTCCATCGCAATCGAAGTCACCAAATTCGATTGTTCTCCTCTTCATCACCGCACCATCATTTTTTCTTCTTCTGCTTGTCACGCAAATCCGTTTATTAACAATATTTTCTTAATACTGCTTGCAATAAATATATAATTTTTGTTGGTTCTCTGTAATCATCAAGATAAGGATGCAGCCTCAAAGATTGGGCGACGGGCACAGGCACCATTGCCAAGAACGATAAGTTCGGTGTCTCCATAGGAATACGTAAGCTCAAGAAATTTTCAAGTTGGTTAAAGATTGGTAAGATTTACTGAACGAATATATGCATGGCTATTGAATGTTTTCTCCCAAATATCATCCTCCTAAAGACAGGTAAGAATTAAAGGTGAAAAGGTATGGAGTCCGCCTGATATACAACAAAGATATGTAGAATGAGTGCAACTTTAGTAGATTTCAAACCAATCTGGAACTTATTGAACCAGTGATGGAAACTAATGACAATAAAACAAGAAGAAAAGGGGGGTGGCAGGGAAGATTATTTGTGCTCCATCTAGACCACTATCATTACAGATGACAGGTCTTGTTATGAGGAAGAGGAATGACAGGATAAAAGATTAAAAGATCTCTATTCTATGCTTGATTATCCTTCAAATGCACTGGAGGGAACTGCCTGTGATGCTAATTTGGGTCGTTTAAGCTATTCATATGATCCATTCCCCAAATTCAATGAATTTCTTTGGAATCTAGTCCTACTTATTTGTATTTAAAGTTTTGTATAATCAACATAGATGTGGGTTCAGCTTGATATTGTCAATTCCAACTCTTATTTTGTTTATCTTTTGCATCCTCTCGATTCTAGTCCTGAGAGAAATGACTACACCTTGGATGTGCTTCTTTAGTTGGCTACTTTGATAATTTTTAGCTAGCCATGCTTGAACTGAATTCCTTTATATATTACGAACTCTGGTATTCGAACAAGCACATAGCCAACACTAACAAAGCATCAACAAAAACATACAAAAAAGTGTAGCTTAAACGTATCACTTGCACTAACAGCAGGATGGCAGAGGATGAGCCTATGGCTTGTCATCTGCTGTTGCAACAATTTTTTTGTACTCTTCCATTTCCTTCTTGTGTACTTCCATGGCTTCAGTAGTTTTAGCATTCTAAATTTTTTTGTCTTCTTCACTCAGTTCCTATTAGATCCAGAAGAGACAATCAAATGAGAAAATCAACACTTCCATTTCCTATGCTTGAAAAGGGTAGACAAAGCAGTGACTAGTTTAAAAATTTATACCTTCCATTTCACAGAAATTAGTGCTTAAAGTGTAGATTTGTTGATTCTAGGCTTCTCCTGCATTAAGTGTTTTCTTGTTTCTTTGCTACATCAAGGGAAACATCATAAAAAATTAGCAACTTTCATTGAAGTGTTACTTGACAAAAACTTAGCTTAAACAAATATTTAGTGCCTTTGATATTCTTACCAGAAGAGAAGGAATGAGGATGCAAGCTTCCTTTTTCTATGGATTTTTATGTTAGACTTGTTAGAAATGAAAAAAAAGGCTTGAAGGTGACTTGCTAGTATAAGAGTAGACAATAATTTTGATAGGTTTAGTAAGTATGCTCTTAACATAACAACTTGTTTGTACTCTAGAAATTGAACCATTGATTATGTCTTGTTGTTGGCTTAATGATCTGTCCTCTATTCTGCGAACTATATTTCTATTAATAAGAGGCAATGGGATTAGTTGTATGACACTATAGTGGTGGAGTGGATCGAGTTCTAGTGGAGGTGACGGTGATGGGGGTGGTGGAGTGAATCGAGTTGGGTTGGCTCGTTGCCGGTTAGCACCACCTACAACTTGGTCTGGAACAAGAGGACATTGAAGAAAGAGAGGACAATTGATGTCTTTTTTTTTTTCAAATGAGATATTGAAAAGATGCTGACGTGGCAGATGTTTAAAAAAAATATTGTGAAGAGATGAAAATACCCTCTGCCACGTCAGCTTATTTAACGGTGTCAACTAATTTGCCGCTATTTGCTAATGGTGTGAAACACAAGGTATTGATTTGTTAGGGTTCAAACCTTAGGGTGGAAGTTGATTAGGGTTCAAACCACATGGTATCTTTTTGTACTTTTTCCTAATAAAAATGTTGCAAAAAAAAGTAATATAATAATAATAAGAATATAAAATTTAAATTATATTATTATAGTTAATTTTTATTTAATTAAAAAAAAATTCACATTGTAGAAAGAAGTCATTGGCATTATCACCATTGCTTTTGTATCTTCTTGATTCAAAAATATCATCTTGAATAATGTATTCAGATAGAATTGAGCAGGTGCAGTCTCCTAGTTCTATGTGAGTAGATATAACGTAAAAAAAAAAGATGTGAAAACAAAAGATTCTGTATCTTGCAGCAATTTGGAAGTAATTTAATGACCTAAAATTGTCATTCATTTAATAAATGGCAAAATCCATTTACAAATCCTTAAACTTGTAAATTCTATTACATTAAACTCTTGAAGTTTAATTGTATTGTATTAAATCTTTGTACTTTTACTTTTCATACATTAAAAACTTACTTTAAATATTTAATCTCTAAACTTATTACAAAAAATCAAATTATCAAAATATAATTTTTTTATTATTTTAATACAATTAAATAAAAACTTATAAATATGTTGTATGTTTTTCATTAGGCTAAAGTAGAACATTAAAATTTTAATTTTTAATTTTTCATTCATAGATATTAAGAGATATAAAAAATGAGTAAGAGTAAGAAATTGAAAACATTAATTTCTAAAAAAATAAAAATTTTAAATTTAATTTTTACTAATTCATGTCTTACATATTTTAAAGTTTGACCAATTGAACCTAATTAGTTAATGTATATAAGTTTTGGGGTGAATTAGTAAAAAAAAGTTATTTTGGACTGAATTGAATTTTTCTAAAAGACTAATATAGGCTAATTGGCTAAATTTGCAAGTTAGTGGAATAATTGGCCAAAAAAATAATTTTTGAACTAATTGACCATCGTGTTTAAGTTTAGGAGGCAAATTGCTAGTTTTGCTACTTTAGCCTCACCATACACAAACAAATAGATTTCTATTACAATACAACAAAAATTATACCATAGCAAGAGTCCAAGAAAAAAAGTTTTAATTTTATTATTAAACCTCTAATTAACAAGATTCTTTGTTTTGAACCTGAGAGAAATGTGAGCCTGCAATGGGTACTTCATCGCAGTGGTGAACTCCTGCTTCTCAGTCAGGTCAATATCGTCTCCATCAATAGCTTTCCACTCAAAATACCAAACTAAATTAGCCACAAAATACTCCAAATGAAGCATTGCGAGACCATATCCAGGGCAAATCCTCCTCCCAACTCTAAATGGCATCATCTTAATCTCCCTACTTCCAGTTATATCAAAAACTTCCCCATTACTGTCACCATCCATGAACCTTTCAGGCTTAAATGCCATAGGATCCTCCCACACCTTTGGATCCCAACCGATATCTGCTACCATGAAATTTATGCTAGCATTTTTGGATATTAAATAATTACCTAAGACTACATCATCAGTGACAGCATGTGGGACCACAAAATGTGCTGGTGGGTGCCTCCTTAATCCTTCTTAAATTGTAGCTTTCAAATATGGCATTTTTTGCAAGTCTTCTTCTTTTATCTCTTCTTCTCCATCAGAAACAACCCCTTTAATCTCCATAAATAGCTTGTCTTGAATATGTGGGTACTTCACCAGATTCGCCATGATCCATTGCAATGCTATGGAAGTGGTGTCCGTGCCGACATTAAGAAACTCATTGCAGCAAGTAATTATTTCCTTCTCGGTAAGCTTTCTTTTCTCGTCTGGAAGTTGCAGGTCAAACAGGGTATCAATATAAGATAAGATAAAGTCATCATCTTTTTGGTCATTAGAGTGCCTGCTCTGTTTGTCATCGTTCACCTTTTTTCTTGCTCTTATCAATGGAATCATAACCTCTTCTCGTTCCTTTTGAAGCTGCAAGAACTCTGACCAAAGTTTCTGATGTAGCGAAAGGTAGGTAATTGCAAGAATTGTTGATTCAAAGGAATATCGATTTGCAATTCTTCAAAACCCTATTGATTCTATCGAATTCTAGGGGATTTGGAATAAAAAAAGTCTATAATTTTTATTAAAAATCAAAAGCCGTCCAAACAAGGTGAAAAATAAGCTTATATACCTAAAATAAACCCTA
>CATIWM010353125.1:0-51140 GCA_949671775.1 Mallotus repandus | reverse complement strand
GAAGTTACTAGGCCACTATATGAGCTGAATCCGGTGAAAAGGTTCAGGTTCACTTAGCAAGATGCCCTCCTTTAAAACTTAAGTTACAGGCCAAGGTCAGAGGGGCCTAGCATCCTTTTTAAACTCGAGAGAAGACTACCCCCCCCCCCCTTTAGGACTTGGGTTACAGAATCTGGTCAGATGAGCCCGGTAATCTCTCTTGAATCTAGTTAAGGCTAAGAGTGATGGTTAGCCAATCTACAATCCCAAGAAGCTAGTGGAATCAAGGAACTATAGACTAATGCCATCGGCTAGTAGGGACATGCAAGAATGAATGCAAGAATAAAATAATAATTAATAAAATAATTCTAAAGAACACAAGTAGAATTAGTATCTCTTATCCCTAGTGGAGTCGCCATTGTAGATAGCGGGGTTTACCGCGCACCCAAGTTTATTGCAACCGCGACACTGTTTTAGCTCAAGGCTCTAAGGAACACACTACTATATCATAAAGACATAGCATGGAGATTAGGAGTCACCACCCAGGGTAACAACTTGGACAAATCAAAGGTGGTGGTAACTCGATTCTCTAATACAAACTAGCACCACAACCAGGAGTTCTGGATATGGAATACCAACCTCTTTTAGTCTCGTGTTCATTTAGAATTATTTTATGAATTACTATCTTATTCCCTAATTACATGCAATTTCATTAAACCTTAATTGAACATCCATCTAACCCTAAGGCAACCAATCCATGAAAAAGCACATAAAAAATCCATTCGAGGCATAAAGTCCCTAAATCCTGACTACATTTGATTATAATTTTAAGTCAGCTAAATCTATATTTTTTATTTACAAGTAAAATAGAACTATAGGTGGGCCTATATTTTGATGATTAGTAAGCCTAAATCTATTTATTTTAATTTTAAAGAAAATGAGCCTTAGTCTATTAAATTTTAAAAGAAAAAGAAATGAATTAGTGGGCTTAATTCTAATCAATTTTAATTAAATGAAATGATCCTAAGTCTACAAATTATGGAGAAAGCTTTATTAATGGGCTAAGCTAAGTCTAAGTTAATTCTATTTAACTAAAAAATGGGCCTAAATAAATTTTAAAGTTAATTAAACCTAAATTTAATTTTAAATACCTATTTTATTAGTGAGTTAGACCTACACGTGGGCTTAGGGCCCAAAACGAATAAAAATAACAAACAAGCCCAAATAATAAAAATCAAAAATAATAAATCAAAAACAAATATTATATGATATTTCTAACCCTAATTTTAATTACATGCAACCTAAATTAATCTAAAGCCACCATTAATTTTAATTGAAATTTACCAAATAAAACCCTAATTTACTAACCAATTAATTAAAATAAAAACACATGTCACACACATGATTGCACTATTCCCTCTATTGGGGCTATTACAATGATCTACTGAGAACAAAAATTAAAATTAATTACAACCCCAAAAATAAAATAAAATTACAAAATAAATAAATAAAAATCATAAAACTACATTCAAATACAAAATTTAATCAATGACATTCCATGGATCTTCATGGGTTTTGTTCTCCACAATGAATTCAAATCACCTCATCCATAATCATAAACACAAAAATAAATAAGGATTAATAATTAAACAAAATAAAAATTAAATCAAATCTAATCAAAATAGAATAAAAATAATCAAACAAAATAAAAAGAGAAAGGAGTAGAAGAAATAATTTGATGGATGCAGTATTGATTCCCCTCAGAAGGTGATCACCATTGATGAAAGCTGGTGGCTTTTGTTATGTTGGTCTGTGATTTTTTATTTAGATTTTATTTTTGATTTGATTTATGGCCAAGAACTAAAGGAAAAGTATGTTAAAAATAAAAGAGGAAGGACTACGTTTTGGCTCACGGCAAAGAATTAAGAAAAGGCAGAGAAAATAATAAAAACCTAGCCTCTCTATGAAGAGAAAAATACGTATATATATATATATATATATATACACACACAACCATGTAACCCTAATCTGATTACAGGATAAAAATAAAATAAAATAAATTATTTTTATTATTTATCTAAAAAAATAAATTTATCCACACATGTATCTAATAAAACAAAAATATTTATCAAAATAACAACTAATCAAAATCTAAGGATAAATAATAAATAAATATAAAATAATATAAAAATAAAAATAAGTAAAAAAATTGAAAAAAAAAAGACGGACTCCTATTTCCGACCGAAAATAAGCTATTTCCGGTCAGAAATAGAAAGCCAAAATAAATGGCCATACGACAATCTTTCAATTTCAATTTTGAAATTGAATGAGCCATTTGGCCCATGCTTGCTCGTTTTTTTTTTTGAAAAAATAAATAAATATATAAAATTTAAAAATAGGACCTAAAAAAGAGAATTTACAATTTAGTTCAAAACCAAAAAATTAGATCCAATAAATCCAATTTCACAGTCAATTTTCATCGTTGGGTCCTCTGTCGTATCCAAACTCAAATCATTCCGAAATTGGGTGCTTGCACCTTGTTAATCGCCAAGTATTGAGGTTTTGTCACTTACAATTTTTTTTCTTGAATTTTGATTGTGAGATGAATGATTTGTTGGCAAGTGAACTGGATAAAATTTGATCAGTAAACGTGATAAGTTTTTCATATTAATGAACTAGATAAAATATGTTATTTTCTAAATTATCAGTATTCAGAACCTTGTGAATTCTAATTAATAGTATACACTGTATCCAGGTATCTTCTGATTTTTGGCAATGTGCAACGTTTAACTTTCATAAAAAATAATTCATGCTTTTTATTTTTTTAATTATGTTATTTCTAAATATTCCACTTGTTGGACATGTGAACAAGTCTAGTGATATAGCAGGGCCTCGGGTTTTGGAGCACATCGTCCATGTTGTTTAATATTAATTTGGAAGTTGGTGTTAGGGTAAATTAATTTTTCTACTAGATAATAAACGGCATTTACAAAATAAATAAAGGTGGGGAAGTGTATATAATAATAGAAAAGTGGCTTAGCATTTCAAATTAAAATAATAATAATAAGGTGGTCAAATCAGTCAATGGATGAGTAAACTAGATGGTAAAATCTGCTGTATAAAATAAAGAAAATAATAGCAGGACATCAATAATTTTTTTTAAATGAAAACCTTATAAAAGGAAAAAACCACAGGATCTAATCCAATTAAATCTTCCACTATTAAAATAATAGATTTACAAATTATAACCCTCAATTTGTGGTTTACACTCCTCACAAATTGGCTCTTAAAAATAATATTTATTTGTCTCCCCATTTCCCTTTATACAAAAGTGAAGCTCGCATATATATTTTTCACTCACCACATTGCCAATATTCACCCACCCAAAAGCTCTACCCAAAGCTCTCAATTTTTTTTTGCTCACGTGCACACTTACACACACTCACCATTTATTTACACACACAGAGTACTCACTTGTACACCCACTGCTCTCATTTCTCTTGTAAATGAATAGCCATATATAGCCATGCAAAATTGGCAAGTTTTCAACCAAAATTTAATGTACTGAATTTGGTGCAGCAAATTTTTACTTTTACCTTTTTTTTACCTTCAAATCTTATGTGTTCCCACTTGCAGGCAGCACCCACCTATCAAATCTCCTTCTCATGCCTCAAGTGGGCCATGAGAATAAACCTATTTTTTTTTAGTAGAACATTAATTTCTCCGGAGTCAATAATTTATTCATCATATCTGACCCATTGTCATCAGTATAGATTTAAGAATTTAGTCATCATATCTGACCCATTGTCATAAGTATGGATTTTCTCCAATGTAAATATCTTCTTCTTCAAAGCATCACGAATCTAGTGGTATCGTATGTTAATGTGCTTTGACCTTGAGTGGAATGTTGAATTCTTACTGAGATAGATTGCACTTTAATTGTCACAATATAGAATGAATTTCTTGATTGAGACCCAACTCTTGTAGGAGTTTCTTCATCTACAAGAGTTCTTTTGCAGCTTCTGTAATAGTAACATACTCAGCTTCAGTGGAAGATAAAGCAGTAGATGTTTGCAATATTGATTGCCAAGACACTACTTCCCCTACAAATGTCATCATGTACCTAAAGGTTGACTTTTTAGTGTTGACATCACCAGTTATATATGCATTTGTATATCCACACAATATACGTTTACTAGCACCAAAGCGTAAACAAACTTTAGAAGTACCTTTGAGATATTTAAGAATCCATTTAACTACATGTTAGTGCTCTTTGCCAGGATTAGAGAGAAATCTGCTAATTACTCCAACTACATGAGCAACATCTAGCCTTGTGCATACCATAGTGTACATTAAGCTACTAACAACTGATGCATAAGGCACTTTCTTCATTTCTTCCTTATCTTTCCCACTTATTAGACATTGCTTAGAACTTAACTTGAAATGTCCTGCAAGTGGAGTGCTAACTGGTTTTGAGTTGCCCATGTTAAATCTTTCCAACACCTTTTCAATATACTTTTCTTGAGACAACTATAACTTTTTGTTCTTTCTGTCACGAAGGATTCTTATTCCAAGAATTTATTTTGTTGCTCCTATATCTTTTTTATGGCAAATGTTTTGATCAACTACTTTTTAAGATCTTTTATCTTTGTAATATCTCGATCGATAATCAACATATCATCCACATACACTAAAAGAATGATAAAATTATCATAAGAGAATTTTTGCGCAAAGACAGAGTGATCAAAGTTTGTCTTCATACAACCATGATTCACCATAAATGACTCAAACTTTTTGTACCACTATCACGGAGCCTATTGTAATCCACAAAGGCTCTTCTTCAATCTACATATAAGATTCTCCTTGCCTTTGACTTTAAATCCTTATGGCTATTCCATGTAAATTTCCTCCTCCAGATCTCCATAAAGAAATGTTGTCTTCACATCAAATTCTTCAATCTCCAGGTCAGTTCATGCTAGTTGCCAACCAAGTGTTACTCAGATTGAAGACATTTTCACAACTGGTGAAAATATTTCTTCAAAATCAATGCCCTTTTTCTGTCTAAAGCCTTTCACAACCAGCCTTGCCTTGTACCTTAGCTGTAAGTTGCTTTCTTCATGCTTAAATTTGAACACCCATTTATTCTTGAGTGATCTTTTGCCTTTAGGAAGTTGCAGCAGTTCAAAGGTATTATTTTCCTGCAAGGATTTAATCTCTTCCTGCATAGCTTCTAACCATTTTTCTTTGTGTTATCCTGAAATAGCTTCTTCATAGCATTCTGGTTCTCCTCCTTTAGTTAGTTTCATAAACTCATTTGAAGGGTATTTATGGCTTTCTATTCGACCTCTGGTTGATCTTCTCAAATTAGGTTGTACAACAAGAGGTTCATTAGCATTATCCTCCCTAGCTTCCCCTTCACTGCCTTCTGGTAAAGCTCCCTCTTCATTATGACTAGTAGGTAGAGGAACCGACTCTAGATTTACTGGATATTCTTCTGTTTGCTTGGTCTCCACCTTTTTTTTAATATCTTCAATGGTTTAATCTTCAAAGAAGATAACATCTCTTCTTCTAATAATCTTCTTGTCAATAAGATCCTAGAGTCTGTAGCCAAATTCTTTATGAGCATAACCCAAGAATATACATTCTTTGGATTTTCCATCAAGCTTGGTTCTTTCATCTCATAGAATTTGAATAAAGGCTTTACAACTGAACACTTTCAAATGCTTGCAAAAAATATCGTTTCCAGTCTGTACTCTTTATGGTATGTCGCCATCAAATGGAATTGATGGTGATAGGTTGATTAGATCAACTGCAGTTCTCATTGCCTCCCCCCAAAAGGAGTTTGGTAATTTTTCATTTAAAAACATGCATCTGATTCTTTCACAAATTGTTATGTACATCCTTTTTGCAACACCATTATGCTGAGGTGTTTTTGGTACCGACTTCTCAAGCCTGATGTCGAATTTTCTGTAGTATTCTTCAAATGGACCATATATTTAACATTATTATTTGCACCAACACAATTCAACTGTCTTCTGGTTTCTCTTTCTACCTTTTTGTGAAGTTCCTTAAAAACTTCTAGCACTTGGTCTTTGGTTTCTAGGCTAAATGCCCATAATTTTCTAGAGCAATCATCAAGGAAGGTTACAAAATACAAGGCACCGCCAAGACTTCTATTTTGTGATGAGTGTCAAAAATCTTGGATTTTGAACACTCTTTTCTATGGGATTAGAATCTAATTAGTTATAGTTTTAGTTAGTTTAGTTAATTTGAATATCTTTTATTTATCTTTGTTAATTTTGTTTAGTTGTTAGGATTTAATTAATTTTGTTGATTTTTAAGTTTATTTAGTTAATTTTATTTAAATTTTGAAATAAGGATGCATGGAAGGTAGTTGAAGGATTTGAACAAGTCAAGATGAAGATATGGAGGTTACAATAAGTTAAATCCTTGAAGAAAATGGAGTTTTTAAGGTAGCTTGTTCTTATGTAGCCATATGCCTAAGTGTGCACAGTCACGCCTGAGTACTGGAAAGTTGACACAGCAACGCGCACCCTGCTGCACAACTGCACAACCTGATTCAGCCCAAAGAAGGTTGTTCTTGCGTAGCCATACACGTGGGTGCATACAACTGTGCAAGCTGTTACAACAACTTTTTAAATTCAAATTTTGAGCTAATGATTTGAGGAGATTTTATGGGATTTGAATTGTAACAAACCTCAAAGTTATTGGAGGTTGGAGGCTATAAAAAATGGGCCTTCATAAGAGTAAAAACAATCTTAGTTTTTCTCTAAATTTTTACTTTAAAGAATCAAAGTTAGTTTTGATTCAAGTTCTTGTTCATATTGAGTTAGAGAATTAGTTTTGAAGTTTTGAAGGAATACGACCTTCCATTATAGCAGTTTAAAAGCAGTAAGGTGGGTTTTCTTATTTAAACTTTTTTGTTATTATTTTCTTTTAATTAATAATGATTGGTTATTTCTTCTCTCCTTCATCTTGCTCTCTTCCTTTTAGGGTTCTTATTTCAATTCAACTATGTGCATATTGTTATTTAATCTAAGTTTTTAATCTTAATTCTTTGGTTGTTGTTGAACTTAATGTCATCTTAGGCTTGAACACCCTTAGATTGAATTTACACTTTAGAACTTGATTAAGAGATAGGTTTTATTAAGTTTAAACAACAACCTATTAGTTACTTACTTAGTTTAGAGACATTTAAGTGATTAATATTGATTAAAAAGATGGACTTGAAATTGAGTTTAAGAAGCACTTAGTTAGTGAGAGCTATAAAATTGGTATTAATTTTACTCAATTAATTATTGGTTTATCTGAGAGGAAAATCTATATTTTTAAAGATGATTTTAAATTGAATTAAGGTTAGTTTTAAGACTTAGATGTTTAATCTATTTTAAGAAAAAATTGAATTGAAAATAAGAACCCTAGCCTACTTTTTGACAGAGTTTCAGTGTATATGTCTACTTTTTTTGCTCTAGCCCCCCTCAAATGGGAGATAGAGACCCCTATTTATAAGGAAAAGTAGGAAAAATACACGTGATCAAGCAACCCAAGGTGTGTGTGTGCGTGGTTTTATGTGTGTGCATGTGTATTGGGGCGTGTGATCATGTGTTGGTACACATGATCACACATTAGGGACGTATGATCACACCCAAGGGTACGTGATCATGCATTCTGGGTGCGTGATCACTGGCAAAGGCGTGTGATCACGCACTAACCGCATGATCACGTGTAATTAATGTGCTTACACACCAATTTCAGGGCATGTGTGCTCTATTTTGAGGTTGCTTTTGAGGGTTTTTAGATCTATCAGACATGTTTTTGGCATCCGTTTTGTCAAAATCGGCTTCCATTTTCACACATGAGCAAAGTGTGTTTGGGTGTGATCACGCATTATAATTTTACGCACGTGCTACTTCTCAGGATTAGGTGCACTATTTCGGGGTCACTTCCAGAGGTTTTCAGGGTGTTTGAATGTGTTTTCGATGTTTGTTTCATCAAAAATCAACTTCCAACTTTCATGAAGTTGAACTTTGGCTTTACGAGACGAATACCGGTCTTACGAGTGACACGTTTTGAGTGACGGTTGCTCAAAATGAGCTGCTTATCATTCCAATAATTCATAATTCATAAAATTGGGATAAACTTAATGATTCGATAGTCGGTTTTCCTTGGTTTGGGCTTTTTAGGCTCACATCACACTCTAGAGGCAGTACGAATGAACAAACACTTGTCATGTTTGGAGGAATATTTTTACCATTGGACCTTTTTGGGGATAGTCAAAACTCGATGTATGACAGTTGCCCCCTACTTCACATGTGTTGCATAGTCTTCTAGTACTAATGTCCATACATGTGAAGTAATACAGAGATACAAAAATAGTTTTGGGGAGAGGTACTTACCTGACGGTGCATTGTTTAGTCTTTTGACATCAGGCCCATCGTTGTTGATATTGTTTCATTTGGTTGGAGGAGTCATCGCCTGTTTGTGTGCTTTTGCAATTTTCTTAGGTAAAGCGAGATGATGCTTTTGTAAGCTTGCTGAGGTGACAAGCAAATGGGAATGCTGCTATAACCTACTGAGATGTCAAGCAAATGATGATGCTACTATAACCTACTGAGGTATCAAGAAAATGCTACTATAACCTACTGAGGTGTCAAGCATGTGAAGATGATACTATAACTTACTGAGGTGTCAAGCACGTGAAGATGCTACTATAACCTACTGAGGTGTCAAGCAGGTGAAGATGCTACAATAACCTATCAAGGTGTCAAGCAAATGAAAATGCTACTATAACCTATTGAGGTGTTAAGCAGATGCTACTATAACCTATTTAACCGTTAAGCAAATGAAAATGCTACTATAACCTACTGAGGTGTCAAGCAGATGAAAATGCTACTATAACCTATTGAGGTGTCAACCAAGTGCTAATTTAACCTATTGAGGTGTCAAGCAAATGAAGATACTACTATAACCTATCGAGGTGTCAAGCAGATGGAAATGCTACCATAACCTATTGAGGTGTCAGGCAAGTGCTAATTTAACCTATTGAGGTGTCAAGCAAATGAAGATGCTACTATAACCTACTGAGGTGTCAAGCATATGATAATATAACCTACTAAGGTGTCAAGCAAATGGAAATGCTACTACTATAACCTACTGAGGTGTTAAGCATATGATATTATAACCTACTGAGGTGTCAAGCAAAGGAAAATGCTAATATAACCTACTGAGATGTCAAGCAGATGCTACTATAACCTACTGAGATGTCAAGCAGATGCTACTATAACCTATTGAGGTGTCAAGCAAATGAAAATGCTACTAAGCATATAAGAATGCTTCTAAGCAGACGAAAATGCTACTAAGTAGATGACAAAGCTTCTAAGTAAATAAAAATGCTACTAAGGAGATGAAAATGCTACTGAACGTATAAAAATGCTACTAAGCAATGAAAATGCCAAGCAGTGAAAAATGCTACTAAGCAAATAAAAATGCTACTAAGCAGATGAAAATGCTATTAAGTAAGTAAGAATGCTACTACGCATATGAAAATGCTACTGAGCAAATAAAAATGCTACTGAGCAATTGAAAAAATGCTACTAAATAGTGGGAAAAAATGCTACTAAGCAAATGAAAATGCTTCTAAGCAAATGAAAATGCTTCTGAGCAAATGAAAATGCTTCTAAGCATGAAAGATGCTACTAAACAAATAAAATGGCAGATGAAAATGCTACTAAGAAGTGAAAATGCTTCTAAACAGAAAAAAATGCTACTAAGCGATTGAAAATTCTACTAAATAGTAAGAATTGCTACTAAGCAGTGAAAATGCTACTAAGCAATAAAAATGCTATTAAGTAGGTGAAAATGCTTCTAAGCAGATGAAAATACTATTGAGCAAATAAAAATGCTACTAAGCAGTAAAGATGCTACTATATAGGTAAACATGCTATCGAGCAAATAAAAAATGCTACTAACCAATGAAAATGCTTCTAAGCATATGAAATGCTACTAAGCAATAAAGATGTTATTAAGCATCTGAAAAATGCTTCTAAGCATATAAAAATGCTATTAAGCAAATGAAAATGCTATTAAGCAGTAAAGATGCTACTAAGTAGGTGAAAAAAATGCTACTGAGCAATGATGATGTAGTAATGATGCAGTGATAATGTTATTATTTGTCATGTCCCAGATGTGACTCTCATGATGTGATGATGCGATCATCGAAGATATTATGCGTTTATGTCATTCTTACTCTATCTCTTCTGATGTTATGACTTTCTACTAGAATGCATGTTTAGGATGCAGGCGATAATGCAATTTAGGGCTTGTGCAAGAAAGCAATTTTAGGATTCATGCAAGGATGATAATGATTCACATAAAATGCAATTCAAGATACATGCAGAATGATGTAACTTGGGATACACATAAAGATGCATTTCTTCATACAGGATGATTCAAGCAGGTGATAATGATATGCAATCATACGTATGCAAAATGCAATGATTACCTCTTTGGGCTTCATACTTAACATTCTCTGACAAGGTTAACGGTACTTAATATTCTCTTGTAATGTTAAGGGATAATGCTACTAAAACCTCTTTAGGCATCAGGCAAACTGATAATGCCACTATAACCTCTTTAGGTGTCAGGCAAACAAATAACACCATTTTTGGTTTTGAAGTAGATGCTCTTGGATCTTGATGAATTCTTATTGAATGGTTGTGTCTTGGAGTTCTTCCTTTATTTTAATTTCTGTGTATGTGCTTTCTCAATCTTGATTGGTAATAATGACTTTGGATTTGTATTGGCTAGTTACAGCTTGATGACTTTCTCTTATTTTTATCGTCTTATGGATGCTTCTTGATCTTTGATTGGCCATGATGATTTTTGGATTTTTATTGGCTGGTTGCAACTCAAAGTCCTGAGACAACACATATGAACATGTGAGTATGAGTTCATTATTACTTTGTTTGAAGAGAATTTTTTTATTCTTGAATTTATTCATTGAATTAGTCACGGTTAATTGAGTGCTTCTATTCTTGAATTCTTACAATTGATCTATCAATGCCAAGAGTTGTATTTATTAGAGCATTTTAGTTGTCTTAACTATGATAACCTTGAGTTAATGCTTATCTTAACAATTGAAAAACATGATCCACAACTCATGGTCAAGACTGTTTGTGTTACTAAGTAGAGAGCAAGCTTCCCAAGTAAATTTTTGAAGAATGTAGCGAGATAAAACTTATAAGGAATGTAGATGAATAGAATAAATTTCAATTATCAAGAGGCTTTTGAGCAAGAAAGTGATAACTGACCATACATTATTTATTCTCTCTTGCAGGGATGTCCTTTCTTTGGTACCCCTGTCGTTCCCGTAGTACTGAGCATGGACACCGCCGAAAGGTTGTGCAAAGATTTATTATTATTATTATTATTTTGCTTTGCTTTTCCTTCATTTATTTTTATCTCTTTTCTTTTGTTTCTTTCTCTTTTTCCTTTTTTTCATCCTTCTCTTCTTAAGCATTCTTCGCCTTCTGTCACTCAGTGTGAATGTTGTCAATGAGTTCTTTGAATACTCATGCTCAATTTTTAGCATTGGAGAAGGTGAGTATGGTCTTAAGATCACTAGCCTCTCTAAAAGTTATCTTGATAACTGTAATATATTTTGTTCATTGATGTCCTTTATAGGTTTTGTCTTGCGTGTTCTTCATCCTTCCAAGTGGTAGGCAAGCATTATGTTGATTAGAGTTTAGAAATTCCTTTCTTAGAGTTGTTTATCATGCTTAGAAAATCATAAAATGAGCATTAAAGAAAGATTATAATCATTGAAATCAGCTCACTTGACTCTGATATATGCAATTCATGGCAGAGATGAAGTTTGCAAAAAATGCAAGAAAAGAGCCCTTATTGTTTTCATTTTATTTTCAATGTATGAATGCTAATGTAGATGCATGTATTAGAGAAAGAAGGAAGAGGGCAGTCCCTAGTCTAGAGGTTGTGATGATGGTGGCACTTATCTATTTATTGTGTTTGACATTTTTTGTTTGTCATTTCTGTTGACTTGTTGATGTTGCCATTACTGCATATTATATGCTTTTATTGTTGTGACTGTAGCCTTTGCTTTATTGACTATAGCACTTGTTGTAGAATCTGTTGCCCTTGCTGTAATTATAGCTCTCGCTATGGTGTCTATAGCCCTTGATGTACTGACTGTGGTTCTTATTATGAAAACTACAACTCTTGTTGTAGTGTCTATAGCTCTCATTCTAACTATAGCTCTTGTTTTTTTACGTGTAGCCCTCACTATGATGAGTTTAGCTCTAGCGGTGATGACTGTAACTCTAGGTGCGATGATTGTGGCTCCAGCTGTGAGGACTATAGCTCTAGCTATGATGACTATAGCTTTAGCTATGATGACTGTAGCTCTGGCTGTGAGGATTGTAGCTTTGGTTGTGAGGCCTATAGCTCTAGTTGTGATGACTGTAGCTGTGGCTCTGATGACTGTAGCTCTGGTTGTTGCAGTTATAGCTCTTGCTATTTTTTGGTCCTCTGTGACTTCTTTTCATGTTTTTTGAGCATTTTTACTTTTTTGTTTTCTTATTCTATTGTTGTTTTGCTACTCTAAAAATTATGGATTTTCCTCCTATTCCTGATGACTTTGGTGGTGTGGATAATGCTCCTTTCACTTTTGGTGACTTGAATTTAGAGGTTGGTGGTGTAGAATTTATGCAGACTGGCATGTGAACATCTACTACTGCTGGAGTTATAAAGACTACTGGGACTGGTTGTGGAGTTCTTCTCATCCATATGGTTCTCAGGGTGATCCTGGTCCACCTCAACTTTCCTAGGGAGGTCTGATTCCTATTGTTCATAGTTTAGAGACCCATGCTTGGACTATTCATCATCGCCAGGTTAGTTCTTGATTACTTTCTCTGTAGATTTTGTTATTGTTTATCCCTTGTTAGCTTTGGTTGTGTGAAGTTTTTATTGTAGTTTAGCTCTTGCTTGTAGTTTACTTAGCTTTGGTTGTTTGTGAAGCTTTTGTTGTAGTTTAGCTTTTATTATAGTTTACTTAGCTTTGGCTATTTATAAAGCTTTTATTATAGTTTAGCTCTTACTATAGTTTACTTAGCTTTGGTTGTTTATAAAGCTTTTATTGTAGTTTAGCTTTTAATGTAGTTTAGCTTTTGCTGTAGTTTAGCTCTTGTTGTAATTTACTTAGCTTTGGCTGTTTGTGAAGCTTATGCTGTAGTTTAGCTCTCACTATAGTTTAGCTCTCGCTATAGTTTAGCTCTTACTGTAGTTTAGCTCTCGCTATAGTTTACCTCTCGCTGTAGTTTAGCTCTTGCTATAGTTTACCTCTCGCTATAGTTTAGCTCTTGTTGTAGCTTAGCTCTTGTTGTAGCTTAGCTCTTGTTGTAGTTTAGCCCTCGCTATAGTTTAGCTCTCATCATAGTTTAGCTCTTACTGTAGTTTAGCTCTCACTGTAATTTAGCTTTTGTTGTATGCTTTTCATTCTACAGTCTATGTAGCTCTGGATGTTTGTTGGCTATCTATACTTTTTGTTTAGCATCTGTTATGATCGTTCTCCCGCTACTTTATTTTTTATTTTGGTTTCGTTCCTACAAGAATGATGAAAAGAGTTATTTTAGTGACTAATGAGTGCTTTAAATGATTTACCTTTCAGTCGCAGTCTCATGGGCCTGTCATTTAGTTGCCTGGTAGCTTTAACAAGGTCAGCTTATGCTATCAGGGTCTTCCACCATATGTGAAGGATATGGTTGCTGGGAAGGGTTTTGACGGCATTATTTCTACTCTTACTTATAGTTCTTATGCGCCGAGCCAGGCTGCAATGTGTGCTCTTATTGAGCAATGGATAGACACCACTCACACATTTCATTTTCCTTTTGGAGAGATAACTATCACTCTATTAGATTTTACTGTGATCACCGGGCTGAGTTTCTCTAGAGAACCCGTCCCTCTTAGTAATGAGGCGTATAGTTATGTGGTGGTGAGGAACATGTGGTTGAAGGATTTATTTAGGGTTACAACTTCTGTGAAGTCTAGTCGTTAGATTTGATACACGAAGCTTATGGCTAAGGTTAGGTCGGGACATGGTGCTGGTCATGTTAGTTCAGAGCAGCTAGCCTGATGCTTCTTATTTTATTTTCTCAGTGCCATCATTTTTTCGAACGCTTCGGGTACTAGTTATCTACAGTTGCTGCCCGTTTTGAGGAACTTGAGAGATTTGCTGAAATATAGTTGGGGTACGGCTGTTTTTTCTCATATGTATTTTGGCTTGGATGTAGCTTGCAGAGGGGGCTCATGGATATGCAGCTACTTATTTGTGTTGGACGTGAGTGTGATCTATTATCTTTATTGATTATTTTATTATCTTCAGATGTTTTGACTTCTTCTTCTTTGGCAGATTTAGGCTTATACACTTGGATTGCTCCTGTGTCCCACTATTGAGCACTTGCCTAAGAGTGGTTTTCTATGCCTTCTGTGGTGGATCCAGAAGACTTATGATTTGATTAAGAATTCTACAAAGGCGGGGGATTTCCTGAGCTAGGTATGGTGGATTTCAACCTTAATTTTCCTATTCTTTGACAGTTTCTTGCTTATATTGCTTCTTGGATAGATCCGTGCCTGCTGGTGGTTAGAGAGAGAGGACTGGTCGACTAAGATGGTGTTAGCTTGGCGCCTGACACAGAGGCGAGTCTTATTGACCGGAGTTATTAATAAGGTATGATATTTGGGCGAGCAAGTCCATCGTTGGTTGGATGGACCATATATGAGGAGAGTTCCTATTACTCCCCTGGTTTTAGGGTCGAGAGCTCACTGGAGAGGAGCTTACTAAAGCTGAGAGAGGATATCTTTCCTATAGTCTTTTAGAAGATGCGCACTTGTACATTGATCCCCCAATTGATCGATGTCATAGTGAGTAACTTTGTTCCTCCAGTTCCACCTCCTCAGGCAGATCCTGCACAGCCTTCAGGCTCGAGATGTAGGACTTCACAAGCATCCCAAGGTCATTTTGCTTCTAGGGTTGCATCTTTTGATTCGATATGCTTCTCAGCTTTTGCCTTTTCCTACTTATGTATAAAATGTAACAAACTTTGTTAGTGGTAAACTATAAATGACATGAGTTATGATAATTTATCTACAACGTCGAGGATATCGCTGAAAGAGATCGAGTTCTTCCCGCTTTGATGAGGAGAGTATCCCTAGAACTGAGGGGACAGCTCATGTTAGTGGTGTGGCATCTAGTGGTTTAGTTCTTGGTGATTTGGTGACCACGGTGCCCCCGATATTGTATGGATTGTTGATTACAGGAGCTAAGACGCGCTTTCCTTTACCTAGGGCTGGCATACCTTTGTTGGACGTAGCACCTACAGACACTACTCATGTCAGTCTTTATTCGAGGTTTTTCCCTTTCTTTATTTATTTGTTATCTGACTTCTCTACTACGTAGGTTCCTATTTCTACTGCTCAGTCTTGGTATACTACTATGATTAGCACGCAGGAGTATTTCACGGAGTTTACTGGTGTGCAGAGCGTACGTCCTATTTTTATTGACTACTTATTATACCTATTTTTATGCAAATGCATGTGCCTTTATGAATGCATGAATTTAATTTATGATGCTTATTTAATGCAAAGTCAGCACATTCTTACTAGCCATGAGCAGGAGAGAGAGCGAGCATTTTGGAATGAGCATGTTCAGCAGCTGAAGCGAGAGTTGGGTGCTTTTCGCATGGGTCAGGATGATGAGGTACCTAGCCCAGGTGGCAGAGATGCCTAAGTGGATTTAGCTTTTATTTATGATGATGACCATGGTCTTTGTAGTTGTTTAGGAGGCTAGGGCTAGGCCTTTGGCTGTGGTTATTTTGTTGTTGTATCATTTTCCTAAGATCACAGACTCCGGGTGTTGTATCTGGGCATCTATCCTATGTGTTGTACCTTTTACCACTTACTGGTGTTATTGTATCTGACTGAACTGTATGCTCTTTGATGATTATTGCAACATTTGTGCCTGTTGTACCTCTGGATGATGATCGTGTGATTGTTTTCGAATGGTGACTGTGCTGTGTGGATGTGTGCATGATGATTGTGCCACATGATGAATGGTAGCTTATTTCTAGTCCTAGGACATGTATATGTGTGCAGATGAATGAAAACAAAGTAATTTTTCTCTTGAGCTTATGCATGAATGTATTTAATGATCTTGATGCATGTATGCATGAAATGATAATGGTATTGGTATGCCAAGAAGAATAACATCGACTTGCACTTTAAGGGCATGCGTCATGTAATGCAAAAGAGTATGCTATATGATGAAGGTGAGCATTCCTTTAGGGAGAGTCAGACGATTAGTAGTTCTAGGATCAGTATTGGTAATAGAAGGATCAATACATCTAAGGGAGAAACTAGGGATCTTGATGACAGTATGTTGAGCTAGGAGGAATATGAGTTTAGCAACTTGTCGATTTGCGCTTCTTATAATATGATGATGAATCGGAGAATGGCTTAGAGTAAGTATTCATTCAAGTACATGCCTCATATTATTATTTATTTTTTGCCCCTTTTTGCCTAGGCGGCTTTGTGCACCTAGTTGGGCTTTTATCTTTTATTCTTTCTTTTCTTTTTTCTTTTTTTGAATGAGGCTTTTGCGAGAATTTAACACTTGCAATTTTAATTGAGCGTGAAGTGAGTAAGGTAATGACAAACAAAGGATTTAACATTCCCCCAAGATGTCTGATAAACCACACAAATATTCAACACTAGCAAAATAACAAAATAAGGGTTCATTATTTATAATCAGAGGGGATTTCACTGATCTTTTTCATTCTAGCTGCTTCAGTACTGCTTGTTCATGACTTTCACCGAGGATAATTTTCCATGGTTCTCCTTTGCTTTTCCTTCTCATGATGATCAGATACAGGGTTGCAGAGGACTGGTGGGATTTATGAAGCAAGCGCCCTATTACTTCCATGAGATTCATGTGTCCCAGAGGAGGTGAGGTCTATCTCTAAGGGTGGTTATAATGAGACTAGATAGTTAGGGAGTGATTTGTTTTCATTGTGGGGTAGATCTCTGTATTTGGGTAAAGGGCTAGTTTTGACATTGGGACTCTCTTCCAGGTCCTTAAGTTTCCCAGAGTCAATCAGATCTTGAACTATGCGTTCAATGGTATAACATTCATCAATGGTGTGTCCTAGCATTTAGTTATAATAGCAGTATAGGTTAAGGTCTATTTGGGGTGGTATTGGATTTGGTAATGTTTTTGGTTTACGGGGTTTCACAAGGTTTCTTTCTTGAAGCATTTTGAAGATCTTAGAGAATGGTTGGTTGAACTTTGAATATTTTCTACAGGTCAGAGGAAGATCAACTGTAAGCGATTCTCAGAACTTTGGATGTAATGGATTATAACCCACTGTGTTCTGGTTAATCCCTCTTGGTCCTTTAGCTTCATCAAGCTTAGAACAGTAGGGCTACCTAGAATGACCTCGTAAGAACTTGTTCATGAGTGTAAAAAGCTAATTGAAGCCTTCAATCAGGGTGTTGATGTTTTCTTTCATCAGAACCTCAAGCTAAGCGATCTTGCAGGATAGTTCTTGGATTTCCATTACCGATCTGAATTCGGCTACACTTGATGTCTTAGAAGAGGATTATAGACAACCTTCCTGGTAAAATTTGCAATCATCTTCAATATCTTTAGGCATGCTCATGACTTCTTTCTCCTTGTTTGATTCAGAATTAGGAGTGTTAGTCTTGCCACTTAAGAAAATCGTCTCATCTTTGAGGTCTAGGGTTTGGTTGAGGATATTCTTGATTTCAGTTTGAACAATTGTCTTTATTTCAACTCGAAGGATGTTGATTAAGCCACTATCATCTATGAATTTCGTCATGTGCTTTTTGAGTAGGTCATCTAGACTTTGAATCCTAAATTGCTAAGCCATTTTTAATCATTCTTGACTCTCCCTTTGGGGTTACTTTAAGGTTTATGACTGCAAAAATGATGGGATTAGTGAAATGCATGTATAAGTGCACACAGTGTGAAATGCATGTGTAGTGTAATGTAATGAGATATATGCATGGATGCATGATGTTATTCGAAAGGATGAGATTAGTGTGAGGAACAAGGATAGCATGAATGCATGTTATGTCGTGCGCTATGAGATATGTATTGATGTATGGAGCCTTATTAGGGATGCATATGATGTTCTTTGAAAAGAAAACACAACAAAAGGGAAAAAGGTTAGTAATCAATAAGATAAGCTAAAAGAAAAAGTAATGAATGCTTGTCATGCCATAAGCCGTAGAAAATTTATGATGCATCCATATGAAGGGACAGGCTGAGAATATGCATGGGAGGTCCATGCAAAAATGCAGGATGGCTGTAAGAAGATTATGGGTTAGTGTATGCTATTTACATGTATATTATATCTGCATGAATAAAAAAGGAATAAAATTGGTTAGTATTTCCTACATAGGGAACAAACCAATCACAAGCAAGCTCTTGCTTCCAACCTTATTACTCCACGTGGTTATTCAGTCCTTTTCCTAGGTGGGTTTTGACCCAATAGTCAACATGGGACAATGGTTCCACTCTCAGACTAGGTTGTTTCAATTTATATTGATTAGAACCAAAAGGTAAACTAAGGAACAATGCTTAGATGCACTCGAGGTAATTGTATAATGTCAATGTGAGGACCAGTCGTTGGGTCACAAGTGGTGTCTATAGTCCTTACACACTCGCACGTGTAGGGGCTATAGTTGATAAGAGGGGTCTAGTTTCATGTCCCCCTATTGATATTCGAAACATTTACCAAGAGTTATAAAGTATTTTTTGAGAGTTTACAGTTTTATTCTTCCAACATAAACATTTGCAATCTAGTCAAATTTTTGACCCGTCTATGTGATCTGATAATGACAAATTAACGATACTTCATAGGTTCCATCATCAAAGGAAGTCACTGTTGCCAGTTCTTACAGGGTATTTATACTGAGGTATATGATTCTTATCATTCCTTGCACATCGAGCTTTGTGCAAGGTAAGCAAGGATCACATAGTCTAAGTGTGAGCAGTCTGTAAGAACAGACATAATGACATCAATCGCTGATGGAAACTAAAAGTGTCATGGCATTTGTGGGTATCACGTCAGACAGACAATATCAAAGTTTGCATTAAAGGCTTGGTAGGATCCTAGTGGAGATTTCTATTAGTTTATTTACATGGGCTAAGTCGAGGGTGTAAGGCTAAGGGCTCCTTTAGCGAGAATGCCCCCCATGACTAGGGTTATAGACTCTGGTCAGTGAGTCTAGCATTCTTTTGATAACTCGGGTTGCCCCTCTTTAGGACTTGGGTCACAGACTCTGGTTAGATGAGTCCGGCAAAACCTCGAGTAAAGGCTAAAGGTGACAAATCTGAATTGGTCACCCCATGACTTGAGTGGAACCATGGTGGACCACTTTCCATCATCATCGACTGATAGGGACTAATAGTGCACGTGTGATGTGCAGTGCATATGCAATGGTGAAGGGCTCTATATGATTGAGTATAGTGTAATGAGAAATAGCCATTTTCGAATTGATCTCTCTAACGAGAGTCCCTAGTGGAGTCACCACTGTGGGCGACCATTTTTCTTGGTTTGCTATTTTTGAGACAACTTTACCGAATGGGACATTAGTTTCGTTTATGGGATAGGGCCAATGATTGGTCTCATGGGGATGTGAGATGCTTTGTATTTGTGGAGTTGCCACCTGATTTTTAGAAAATCAAGAAAAGATGAAAGGGACGGCATCGGGTCACTCAACGAGTATCATCCTTGGTAGAGATTCTAAGTTTGGGAGATCACATTTACTTTTTTACTATTTCTCATTATAATACTCAATATATGGCTACTGTAGTACCCTAGTTTCGGTAATGAGAGTTTATATATGTACATTCACACAAGCACATAGATAATAACAAAAAGTAAAGGAAAGTAAGTGTGATTAATTATAGGGCTTTCCTAGTAAATACATTCGAAAAAGGTACGGAAATATAAATCTATTCTTAGTATGCCTGCAAAATAGAGGTTAGCATGACTATGTGCAATTCCATCCATTCGTCCACTCAGATAACAAGCAAACATGGAATATTCACTTAATCAAAAGAGTAAATATAGGCATAATTATGTGCATTTGTAGGAACTATTATAAAATATTTCTAAATAGTAGAGAAGAAACGAAAAATGCATGATTGCATCACTGGACCATGAAATGGAGTCTCTAGCCTGGAAATGTGAACTTTTGCATTATTGAATGCATTTTGATACAAAAATGACAATTTATTATAAGCAAAATAAAGCAGAGATTATTCAATTAGCATGCAAATTACCAGTCTCACCACACAATCACAATAATTTCTCAACTACTGGCGGTAATAAAAATAAAATGCAAAACGGTGAAATAAATGTGCAAAAATGATTGTTTGGTCCTTAGATTCGACTGCGCTTGTTTTTGAGTTTTTAGAAGCTTTAGCTTCGTAGGATTTTTAAGCTGTCCTCTTTGAGAGGTTGAAAATGACGTGTAGAATATAAATTTGTATACCTTTGAAGCATGCTTTGACAAGGATGTGGGTGAGTTTGGTTCAAGTTGGTCTAAAAAATCCTATGAAAAACGCAGTAGGTAGGCTAAAAGTGTTGGAATTAGGACTCCTGAGTCTTCAATTCGACAGAGTTTTAGTGTGTGCGTCTAATTTTTGGCTCTAGCCTCCTTCAAATGGGAGATAAAGACCCCTATTTATAGGGAAAAGTAGGAAAAATACGATTGATCACGTGTCCCAAGGTGTGTGTGTGCGTGGTTTCATGCATGTGCAAATGTATCAGGGCGCATGATCACTTATTGGTGCGCGTGATTACGTATTGGGGATGCATGATCACGCGGCAGTTATTGCGCTCATGCGCTAATTTTAGGGTGTGTGTGCGCTATTCTGAGGTTGCTTCAAAGAGTTTTTAGACCTCCCGGACGCATTTCTGGTGTCCGTTTTGTCAAAATCGGATTCTGTTTTCATGCGTGAGTAAAGTGTGTTCAGGTGTGATCACGAGCTATAATTTTGCTCATGCGCTACTTCTCAGGATTACACGCACTATTCTGGGGTCACTTTTGAAGATTTTTAGGGCCTTCGGACGTGTTTTCAACATTTTTTTATCAAAAATAGACTTCTAATATTCACGAAGTTGAACTCCGGCCTTACGAGCTGAACACCGGTCTGACTAGTTGCACGTTTTGAGCGACGGTTGCTGGAAATGCGCTACTTATCATTCTGATAATTTATAATTCATAAAATTGGAGTACGACTTAATGATTCGGTAGCCGGTTTTGCTCGATTCAAGTTTTTTAGACTCACAGTAAGCTCTAAAGGCGGTACGAATGAACAGACACTTGTCATGTTCAGAGAAATATTTTCATCATTGGACCTTTTTATGGACATTCAAAACTCAATGTATGACAGTAGTGGTGTTAGCTAAAGCTTTATACTCACTCTCAATAGAAGAACGGGCAATTGTAGGCTGCTTCTTGGCACTCCAAGAGATAAGAAAGGTACCTAAATAAATTGCAAAGCCACTTGTAGACCGTCTATCATCGGGAAAACCACCCCAATCACTATCTGAAAAACATTGGAGTTAAAAATTAATTTCTTTACCAAAGAAGAATGAATAGTCAAGAGTATGATTAAAGTAACGCAATAAATGTTTGACAACCCCCCAATGTTGTTCGAATGGATGGTGCATAAATTGACAAAGTTAGTTTATTAAAAAGGCAATATCAAGACTTTTCATGGTAGCATATAGGAGGGTGCCAACCACTTGTCTGTATAGCTCGACATTAGAGAATAAGGGCCCAGAATCACGTGTTAAAGGAGGCATGGTAACCATAGGAGTATGACAACCTTTGGAATCATGCATCCCCGTCTTAACCAACAAATCATGTAAATATTTATGTTATTTTAAATAAATTCCATAAGCCTTATGACAAACTTCAATACCAAGTCGAAGATCACCAATATCGCACACCAAAAATTTAGCTTGAAGAGATTAAAGAAAACGTGTAATCAAGATGGAGCTAGACCCAGTAATAATGATATCATCAATGTAGACTAACACTAGCATAATATTCAAACCATGATGTTGAATGTACAATGAAGAATTAGCTTTGGATGCTTGAAAGCCAGAAGAGGTGAGAAATAAACTGAGCCGACGGAACAAAGCTCGAAGGGCTTGCTTAAGCCAATATAGAGAACATTCCAATAAACAAACATGATTAGGATGATGAAGATCAATAAAACCTTGTGGCTGCTCCATATAAACCTCATCAGTTAAATAACCATAAAGAAAAGCATTTGAAACATCCAACTGATGAAGAGGCCACTGTTTCATAGCTTCAAGACCAATGACTGTGCGAATTGTTATAGCTTTAACAACTGGGCTAAATGTTTCACTTTAATCAATACTAGATTGTTGATTATGCCCCTTAGCAACCAATCTAGCATTGTAGCAAGAAATAGAACCATCCGGATTATGTTTAATTCGAAAGACCCATTTGTTACCCACAACATTTTTGTTCTTTGGTCTAGGAACTAAACTCCAAGTTTGATTAGCAAGCAAATCATCATATTCAAGTTGTATGGCCTCTCTCCAAACTTGAAATTTGTTAGCTTGAGCAAAAGTAGAAGGTTCAGTGTTAGTATAATCAAAAAAAGGGACAGATAAATGAGCCTAAGTTCGGTTGGTAGTAGAAGACCGTAAAGACATAGGATGAGTTTGAATTTTGGTTAGAGAATGCAGAAGTGAAGGAGATGGGCGAACGGGATTAATAGTGAGAATTTCAGTTAGAGATTTAAATTTTGGTGGGTGAGAGGATTCGGGTGATGTTTGAGAGGACGTGTCTGATGAAAGTGGTTGAGATAAGGATAAAGGAGAAGTAGTAGAGGATGGAGTTTTAGTTGGAGAAGAAGTAGGGGAAGTAGAATTTGAATTAAAAGTGGAAGATAGAAAAGACATGTCTGTGGGGCTTGGACTTAGGATAAGTTATAACCAAGGAGGAGAAGTAGAATGAGACACGGGTGTAGCTTGGGCAAAATTTAAAATGACATTTTTATAGGGTAAAACGGCCTCATTAAATTTCACGTGCCTAACTATATAAATTAGGCCAATATGAGGCTCTAAACACCGATAACCATGATGGGTTGGTGACATACCCAAATATACACATGGTTTAGTTCGAAACTCAAACTTATGTTGATTATAAGGCCTTAAAAGAGGATAGATAGAACAATCAAAAACTCTTAAGAATTTGTAGTATGGAATTTTTCCAAGTAACAAAGAGTAAGGAAAATGATTATTAGTTGTTGGAGATGGCATACCATTAATAAGAAAAACACTAGTATCAAAGGCATAAGGCCAAAATTTGAATGGAACAGAGGCATGGGCTAACAAAGTTAAGGCAGTATCAACAATGTGTCGAATTTTATGTTTAGCAGTTCCATTTTGCTCATGTGTATGTGGGCAAGCAATGCGATATACAATTCTATGAGACTGGAGAAATTTATGTAATTTCTAGAACTCACCTCCCTAGTCAGAGTGAAAAGCTTTAATGGAACAAGAGAATTAATTTTTGAACAAGAGCATAAAAAGTAACAAAAATATTATAAACCTCATTTTTATTCTTCATAAAGAAAATCCAAGTGAAACAAGTAAAATCATCAATAAATAGAAAAAAATAATGAAATCCTAAATTGGATAATACAGGTGAAGGTCCCCATACATCAGAGTGAACAATGTCAAATGAGTAAGTACTTTTATGTTCAACCAAGGTTAAGGGAATTTTTGCTAATTTTCCTTGAAAGTAGGCAAAACACTTGGATGGAGTAGCATCAGGAATGTAAGGAAGACTATTTTGAGAAAAAATTACTTAACTATTCGAACTTGTGGATGACCCAACCTAGAATGCCAAAGAGAGAAGGGAACGACATTAGCTAATAAGGCAGCATGAGGTTTATGAATTGGGAACATGTAAAGTCCATGGTCAGTGATGCCCCGCAGAAGTGCCTTTCGTGTTTCCTAATCCTTAATAAGAAAATAAGAGGGCCAAAATTCTAAGAAACAATGGTTGTCAATACAAAATTTTTGAACTAAAAGTAATGGCTTTGAAATAGAAGGCACATGCAAGGTATCATGAAGAACAAAATTTATTGAGGAAGAAGATATGGAAGAGTTACCAGTATTATTTATGACCAAACCTTAACCATTACCAACAGCAAGAAAGTCACCACTGAAATATGGTTGTGGCATATGGAGAGCAGTAAGATCAGGAGTAATATGAAATGTTGCACTGGTGTCAGCTATCCATGGCTAAACAAATGGTTGCCTTAAGAGAGAGAAATTTGGAGATGAGCTTGTTGGATACTGAGTAGGCATGGGATTATAGACATCATTAGCTTGATGAATAGGAGTAGAGGAGGGGCAAAAATTATGATATCGCTGATGATAAACATCTGTTGTGTGATTATTTAACCACAAATCTGACATGGCCCCTGATGTCGAGTATTATTATTCCAAGGAGAATGACGTCAGGGTTGATTAAAAAAGGATGGGTGAGATGGAGTAGAGATGGGGACAGCCGATGAGTGGGTAGCAATCCAAGCTTGTAAGCAATATTAGCTAGTGGTAGATCCTCTTAACTTTTTATTAATATCTCATGAGAGCTGCCATATATTAATTTTACAGAGATGTACATTACTGTATATATATTCACAGAGAGATACGATTACAGTATGAAATACAAAATTCAAAATAGCAAATGGAACAAAATAAATACAACAAATATAATAGAATAAGTATAACAAAATAAATATCCTTAACATTATTTACATGTGTGTCTGTGTGCATGCAAAAACCCCACACTTGGGAGTTGACTTTTATCACTTGAAACCGGTGATATTTGTTGTCTTCATTCCTATATACAATGTATATTTTTAATCTTCAAGCAAAAATGCAATATGTCTGCATTTGTACTTTCCCCTTATTTCTATGCATTCCAACATAACATCAACCTTGCGTTGTTGTTTACTTTTTATTATTTTGTTTGTAATAATTAACATTATAGAGGAAGTAGGGACTCAAGGTTGTGGTGGAAATGTACTTTCCTTTATGTAGCCTATAAAATGCCAATTTAATTGTAAGGGAAAATTACATAAAAAAATCCCAACATTTTGAGGTACTTTTAAATAAGACCCTATTCAATTTTTTTCTATCACAAAGAACCACAACCTTTCAAACGTTAACATAATAAACCATCCATTATAAAACCCATAACTGAGTGCTAATGTGGCCATTAATACTAAATCAACACTAATGTACCAACCCCCTCCCCCCCCCCCCCCCCAACTCTCTTCATCAAACACAGACTTCAATGCCTCACCTGATAATAACTTCAAAACCATAACACCAAAAGTATACACATTACATTTCTAGGTCACCACTCCACTAGCTTGAAACTTTGGCGCCATGTACCCTCTTATCCTTTCAATTTTCATACCTTCATTATTACTCCTGCTTAAACCTTTTGCTTCAATTTCTCCATTTCCCCACATAGCTCAATAGTCCCAAAATGACAAATCTTGGCATTTAAAGAATCTTCAGATACTAAAATGCTCAAAATTTTTATATGGTTATAAATAAAGCTTGAATTTTGATTAGTACAATGGTGTATATAATAAAGCCCATGAGTAATATATGTAGCAATTTACATTCTTGATAGCCAATTTGATAAAATTGTGTAATTGGGATTTTGTGGCTACTATGATTACTTCTACAAATAGTGGATAATCTTTGCTGGAGCTCAAGCAATTCAATGGGGTCATGGTGGCAGAGCTTTCATTGGATAAGAATCGCCTCTTTATGGCGAATCAAGCAGCACCAAGAGGTGGATAAAGAGGAAGAAGAAAAGGGTTTTAAAAGGAAGCTGTTAGTAGCCTTGAATAAAAAAAGGAAATGCACCAAATAAATCTGAGCCATCTAACATATTAAAAGCTCATTGAATGTTCGTCCCCTTACCAAAAGCTTCCGACAAATTATCCAGAAATAGAGATTAGATCCTGTTGGAACAAAGAAAACAAAAGAAACACTAAGTTCAGTGAGTTTAAAACTTAAAATATATCAATGCATCAATAGTTTGGAAATAAGATTTACTGAGAAATGAAAATCTAATCTCTATCCCTTATTGAACAAAGATTATCATTACTGTCACCTCAGAAGGAAAATCATTCAATAAAAATGCAAAAGTGAATTCATCAAACACAGAGTTGTAAATTTTTCCCTAAAATAAACCCAAGTAAGTATTCATTTTAATGTCATACCTTTTATATTAAAGAGCATGAAAGCAACAACAAATCCCCACAATGGACCACTGTAAGATAAAAAAAAAAGGCATTTGAGCTAGCTTATTTTCTACAGAATTCAATCATGTAGACCCATGTAAAAAAGAAACAGTATTTTGGCATTTCAGAAAGTTACAATTAAATTTAGTACACTTGATGCCTAAGTATACAACTTTCACCTCACACCAACTATCCTTAGAAATTCTTCTTCCATAAATTGAATCATGTCGCTGTGAAAATCATATTTTGCTACTGCTACCGTTGTATCTCTTACATGTGCTTAATTATGACCTATTACTGCAATAGCTACATTTCACCGATGATAATGATGGATATTTAGCAGAAGAAGAAGATGATGATGATGATAATGGGTTCATAAAAAAAGATGATGATCATCTTGAACGGTGTGATTTTAAGATTAAAGATTAGGCAACAACCGTAGAATTATTTATTTGTCGTCAAATTATCTTCATGTGCAAATAAAAAAAGGGCACAAACCCTAAATTAATTTCCCCTCCTAAGTTGAAAGTGAAATTAGGGCTATTAGGGATTTAATATGGGTTTGTTGGTTTGTGAGTTATTAGTCAGCAACATGGGCCCCACTTGAAGGAAAAATTTTAGAAGAAAGTGAAAGATACCAGCCATATCACTACTCTATTACGGGTTTCGTAATGGATGATTTATTATGTTAATGTTTAAAAGGTTGTGGTTCTATTTGATAGAAAAAATTGAATAGGACTTTATTTGAAAGTACCTCTAAAAGTTGGGATTTTTTATGTAATTTTCCCTATTTGTAATTATTTCACATGTCTTGAAATGCAGGTTATTAAGAAGCAAGCTAGTTGATGCTCCAAGAATGTAAGCAAACATTCACATTCTACCTATTTATTTACTATTACATTGTTTGATTTTTTTTTTATTCATTGCACCATTGGTACCATAATTTTGCCCCATGTTTCAAAATGGTACCAGATTTCCAATTTTTTTCTTTTCAGTACAACAAGTTCTATTTTTGCTTCAAATTAAAGAATCTCAAACATATCCGATGAAATTTAGCATACGTGGTAGCCTGAATAAGTATATTTTTTGTATATTCACCATGTAAGCATCCAATTAAGCAGTTAATCATCTTGTAGGCCCACAAGCAAATTTTGTTCTATAGGGCCAACAAGATGATTAGGTTGTTTAATGAGATGTTTACATGGCGAATATACTAAAAATATGTTTATTTCGGCTACCATGTATACTAAATTTGATCGGATATGTTTGAGGTACTTTAATCTGAAGCAAAAATAGAACTTGTGGTACTAAAAAAAATTAAAAATCTTGTACCATTTTGAAACATGGGGCACAGTTATGGTACCAACGGTGTAATAAACCATTTTTTCCTTTTTGAAACTTGGTTTTCCTTTCCTTTATTTAATTGTTGTCAAGTTTTTAAGATTCTAAATGGGGACAAGTATTTGTAGAGATATAAAATAGTGTTCAGCACATTGTACTAGTTTTGGCTCTTTAAATTTATGCTGCTGAGATGTAAGAGTTACAGATGTTAGGTGTATGCCAAGGAATGTAAACTGTAACAATAGAGATTGTAGTGTCATTGCCTCAATTTTAAAGTTTGGGCTCAAACATGCTTCACATAGAATTTTACACAATTAAAACTCATGACTAAATGCTTTTGCAAAATCTTACACATTTTTTTTAAAATTCTTCTCCAAAAAAGAGAAGAAAAAAATATCTTTGCTTCTAATGCATGTTAGGAAAATGGTTTTGGATAAACTAGCTTGAGATTTTTCTTAATTTTATTCTTTTTGATTAATTTTAATAATAATTTAAATTGGGCGAATAGCCAAAATAATCTTAACATTTGCTCATTTTTAATTTTGTGAATCCTTTTATTTTCATTAAATGTGATTGTAAATTATGACACAAGTGGCAAGATTTTCTTGACGGAGTATGATAGTACACATTTGGAGCCCTATTTAGAAGCCAATTGGCAAAGTGAGAATTTCTTTTTCATTTCTTTGCAAGCAAATAATACAAGTTAGCTGCCTGTCATCACTCAAGTAGCTGTATTTATTATCATATTAAAGTTTACTACCATAGTTGAAAGAACTAAAGATTCAAAAAACATTTCTAAAGTTCATGATGTTTTTAGTCATTTGAACTTAGAAAAATTGCATTTTTTTTTCTTTAACACCATTTGGATTGACCATTTTTGTGCATTAGGATATATTTTTTAATGTTGTTAGCGGGGTGACACTGACAGAAACTACTGGAGATCTTGCTATAGCAGTTGTAATTTGCAGTAGGCAAGTTTTTTGTTATCAGTCTCTTTCACCTTTTGTTTCTATGTGATTATTTACAAATTGTAAGTTGAAGATGCATTTCGTCATGTGATTCATTTAATGCAATGACCATAGAGGGAACTGAGGTTCCAGGATAGAACATATTCTTGTTCAGGGATCCTTTCTAATTTTTTTAGTAGATGCTAAATTGGATGTTCCTTGTTCTCTGACATCTCAGTTTCTTAGAGTTTCCTCTCCCCAATAATGTTGCATTCATTGGAGAAATTGGCCTTGGAGGGGTGCTTCTCATGGTAATTATAAAATTTTCATGATGTTTTAAACTTTTAGCATGCTTCACCTTAAAAGCACTGTAAAACCAAACTTATATAAGTTAGCATTCTATTTTTAAGATGTATCATGACTTCTTTCTTCTCACTTTGCAAAAAAATTTGCAGAAAATCTAATAGCGGAATCAAAACAGATGCTGAAAAATTTAGTGCTACCATTTTTTTGAGTTAACTAGAGGAAATTTAATGTTATTTGGGCCATTTTTATCTATTTTTTCACTATATTGTAGGTTCCTATAATGGAGAAAAGAGTACATACATTGGCCAAATTAGGATATAAGATGTGTATTGTTCCAGATTCAACGATAAAAATTCTTTCAAATTTAACTTTTGAGGCGCTACAAATAATTAGATGCACTAACCTGAGACAAGTGATCAACACCATTTTCACCCAGCAGAAATGAAGTTAGAAATGGTGCTTTGCACGTTGAACTATAGAAATTTGGGTGTGTAAAATAATAAAATTGCACGTAAAAAAATAGGACAATAAAATAATGAACAATAAATATTTCCACTATTAATAAATTCATTATTACAAAAAATTATTTATACAAATCAAGACTTACCATACCTCTTTTTTTTTACTCACACTTATTTTTTTTATTACTCTCACATGCACTGCCTGCCTCACTTTTACTTGTACCACTCATGGCACACTCTCCACTCACACAATTACAACCACTCTCTTACACTACACACACCACTCACTTGTTTTATTCACTCACTTATTTTTCTCTACTTGCAGCTTATGTTTTGCTCTCCATCTGGATGGCTATTTACAACCATTCCCATGCATATAATACAAGCAATAAATTTAACATTTGCTGCACCTAAAAAAATTAACACAAGTTTGCTGATTTCTTTGGTAGGCACCGAATTCGGTGCCTACATTTCTGATTTTTTTTTTACTTTTAACACTTGTGGGCTCTACGATATTAACAATGTTTTTTAACACTCCTCTTCATTATTAATATCCCTAATCCATTTTCTTCGAGTCATGCAGAGTTCTTTTCGAAATTCTACTAATTTTTCACTATTGAGACCTTTAGTGAAAATGTCTGCTAGTTATTCCTCTTTCTTCAACTGAATCACCTTGATCTCCCATGTTAAAGCTTTTTCGTGAATAAAGTGATATTGCACCTCCACATGCTTTGTTCTAGCATGAAACACTGGGTTCTCAACTATACAAATAACTGATTGATTATCATAATATATTGGTAATGGATAATCAAATGGCTGGTGTAAATTCTCCAATAACTATACTAACCATGTACTTTCTTGAGCTGCCATCGTTGTTGTATGATACTCAGCCTCTATTGTTAAAAGTGACACTGTTAGTTGTCTTTTGTTGCACCAAGTAACAACTCCAAAACCCAAGCTAAATGCATAACCTATGGTTGATCTTCGCGTATCATAATCACCAGCATAATCAGCATCGCAATATCCTTCTAACTAGTAAGTTATTTTACTTTTGTAAATTGACCCGAGATCAAGTGTTCCTTTGACATATCTCAAAATTCTCCGAACTACTTCCAGGTAAGGCTTTTTTGGAGTTTGCATGAACCAGCTGACTACTCTAACTATAAATGCAATATCTGGCTTGTCAATGTTAAATAGATTAAACTGCCAATAATATGTCGATACATCTTCGAATCCTCTAAATCTTTGCCTTTTGTAATGCTCAATTTAGAGTTTATTTTTAACATCCATCTACCACAAGTTCCAAGATTTACTTACAGCGAGTGCTAGCAAAACACTAACAGTTGCAATCTTCCTCTAAGGGTATCCCCTCTTAAGATTGCTTGATTGGTATAATTACTTGTTGTCTTATCCTCTATACTGCCACTAACCACTAGACTAAACATCTCATCATAGTCTAGTCCATATTGCTGTGAGAATCCTCGTACTACAAAATGAGTTTTATATCTCTCAATTGAGCCATTTGGACTAGTCTTGATCTTGTACACCAACTTGTATGAAATGGGTTTCACATCTTTGTGTTTTGGCACCAATTCCTAAGTTTGATTTCAGCAAGGGCTTTGATCTCCTCTTCCATGGCTTTTCTCCATTCAGCATTCTGTGATGCCTCCTCAAAGGATGTTGGTTCTTTTTCTTCTTCCATTACTACAATATTAGCATACTTAGAATTTTTCTTTTTCTCCCTAGTTGATCTTCTCAACTGTATTGGTGATGTTGCAGGTTGTTCTTCTGGCATCTCCACTATTGGTTGATCCTCAGCATCTATTCTTTGATACACACCAGTCTGCCATGGATTTTCTTGAGGTTGAGACTGTGTGATAGGCTCTAGACTCTGCTAAACTTTTGTTGACTACTCTTCACACTTTTTATACAGTTGTTCTACTTCATTAGAGTGAGGAAGTGCAACATACTCTGGTGTCCACCATGATGATGTCTCATTAAATATAATATTTCGTGAGACATAACATTTGCCAGTTGTAGGATCACAACATCTCTACCCTTTTCTGTGCTCATCATATCCTATAAAAATACACCTAATTGCCTTTTTATCGAACTTGGTATGTAGGTGATCAGGTACAAATACATAAAAAACACAGCCAAAAACTTTGAAGTGGCTCACCATGGGTTTTATATTCTATAGCTTCTCAAATGGAGACATAAATCCCATCTTTGGCTGAGGAAGTCTATTGATTATGTAAGCTGCTATTCTCATGCACTCGCCCAAAATTTCCCAGGGACATTCATGGCATGCAACATGCTTCTGCATACTTCTGCATGATGCTTGTTTTTTCTTTCTGCAATACCATTTTATTGTGGTGTGTTTGAACAAGTTAATTGTTGCCTAATCTTGCACTAGGCAAGATAATTTAAGAACTCATCAGAGATGTATTCTCCCAGATTATTAGTATGAAGGCACTGTATTTTGCTCCCAACTTCACTTTCAACCATATGCTTGAATTCTTTGAATTTTGCTAGAGTTTCAGATTTTTCTGTCATGAAATAGACCCATAAATATCTTGACTAATCATTAATACATATAACCATATAGTGCATACCATTAATTGATGATTGCTTCACTTTCTCAAATACATCTGAGTGGATCAACTCTAGAGGTTGTTTGGCTCTGAATGATGACTCCTTACATGGAAGTTGGTAAGCCTTCCCGTATTGACATCTAGCACAAACCACATCAGTACAAACATCAAAATTAGGTAGCCCTCTTATTGATGGCTTGCTCATCATCATCTTCAACTTATGATAATTGACATGTCCAAACTGTGCATGCCACAAGTCAGTTGTATCAGTTGTATCACCGCCTTTGGTCTTCTCCACATAAGCATCTTCTGTTAACATGATGTACATGGAATCCACCTTCTATCCTTCCATTATTGGTATGTTAACTATTTTTACTTGTTGACAAACCTTGACGTCTTTGGGGCCGAACACAATAAAGTTACCACAATCTGTCAAATTTGAAACTGACAAAAGATGCTTCTTCATCCCCAATACTTTGTACACATCCTCCAGCTCCACTTGTTGTTGATTTGAATAGAAAATGATCACTGTGTCGTCAATGTGAGGGATTGGTAGCTACTAGTTATTTGTAGTTACCACAACTCGCTTGCCTTTGTACTCTGAAACATTACGGAGCTTACTTTTATCTACTATCATGTGACTGGAACAACCAGAATCAAAAATCTAACATTTCTCATAATTATTTCTATGAGAACTTGAAGCACTAGATGCCTACTCCTCTTCTACCTCTACTGTGGTAGCCATAAAACTAGGGATTTCCACAATCTCTAAACTGAAATACTCTTCCATTTGCACTGTTTATGCAAATAATACTTCAGTATCCCAATCTGGTTCATCCTGATGGCGGATACTTGTTGTTGATCCATTGCTTTTAACAGTCTTTTTCTTATACCAGCAATCTCTGGTATAGTGTCCTCTTTTGCTGCAACTCACCATTTTGATGTCTAAAATTCTTAGCCTGTTGATTGTTGTGTTGTTGCATCTATCGGAACCCCTGTGATTTGATATTACCTCGTGTCTTCTCTCCATTGTTACTATGAGGTTGATTTTTCCTTTTGTTTGTGAAGAGCGCCACTTCTTCAGTATTCAAGGAGACTCCAGCCATTTGTTTTGCTAGAGTTTCTTAACTTACCAACAAATTCTCCAACTCTTCAATTGAAGGTTGTGTGGGCCAACCTTGAACTGCAGCCATGAAAATGTGATACAGAGGTTATAGTCCATGAATGATGATTCTCCTTATTATGTTACTGGCTATTTTGGATGCCTCATCTAACTCAGTAATTTCTCGACACAAGGACTTCACCTTGGTAAAATATTGACAAATTGTCATATTTTTTTGTGAGATAGACATTAGTTCATTTTCCAATAGTTAAAGTTTGGCGTCATTCCTTTTTGAGAATCGTAGCAAGAGAATCCCAAGCTTCTTTCAGTGTGGTAGCATTTCTGATGTGTTCCATCATCTCCTCTTCAATGGTTGTTTTAATGGCAAACATGGCTTTCCCAGCTTTAACTCTCCATTTTTTAAGATTGCCATTATTATCATATGGTGGTGGTGATGTAGTCTCCGTCCCAGCAATAATCTCCCAAAGGTCTTGACCTTGCAAGTATGACTTCATGCAAGTCCTCCACATGCTATAATTATTATTATTTAATTTTTTAATAACACCAATATTACCAGATTCTGCTATAGTGACTTGAATTTAGCAGCCTCGCATTTCACTAAGCAAGTGTGGTTCTGAACCAATGAGCTTTACAGTTCCAAACTATGCACATGCAAAATCTCCCCCTGCCGTAAATTGAAAAATTCTCAAAAAATCTTTTCTGATGTGGAAGATCAGTCAAAACTGCAACCACAGAGCATACTTAAAATTTCAAAAGAAATTATAACCACAGCTCTTATACCACTTGTATAAATTTGGGTGTATAAAATAATAAAATAGCACGTGAAAAAATAGGACAATAAAATAGTGAACAATAAATATTTTCACTATTAATAAAGTCATTATTACAAGAAATTATTTATACAACTTAAGACTTACCACACCTTTTTTTTTTACTCACACTTATTTTTCTTTTTTATTACTCTCACATGCACTACCCACCTCACTTTTACTTGTAGCACTCATGGCACACTCTCCACTCACACACTTGCAACGATTCTTTTACACTACACACACCACTCACTTATTTTATTCACTCACTTGTTTTTCTCTACTTGCAGCTTATGTTTTGCTCTCCATTCAGATGGCTATTTATAGTCATTCCCATGCATATAAGACAAGCAACAAATTCAACATTTGCTCCACCCAAAAAAATCAACACAAGTTTGCTTATTTCTTTGGTAGGCACAGAATTCGGTGCCTACATTTCTCATTTTTTTTCTTAATTTTAACACTTGTGGACTCTACAATATTAATAATGATTTTTAACATGAACAAGTGGAGATAAGCATTTTATTGCCATGTTAGTGAGTTTGTAGGTCTCCTGTTGGGTTGTTTGCAAGTCTGTAGATCTAGATGTAAATAGAGAAGCCTTGATTGTTCCGAATGCAACTTCATGGTGTATGACTCGGTGCCTGGCTTTTAGTATCATTCAGCCCCAACTCAATTTTTTTTCTTTTTATCCTTTTGAGAAAGGCAATACAGATGATCTGAATGTGTAAAAGAAGAGATGGCTTGTGTAGGTTAAACGTTGTTCATCCAACTCCATGCGGTCCGATGAGTGTTTATCAAGGTCTCACACTTCTTTTTGTTGTTGTTCTTAACGTTTGGGTCTTAGAAGGTTGTGATGTAAATTTGGAGTTGAAATGTGGAATTAATGTTAAATCTTATTCCAATTTTGTAAGCATTACAATTTATATGTTGATGTATTTATATAACTTAATAATTGAACAAGAGTTAAAATTGAAATTTAAGATGAAGTTCTATCAATTAGCAATGAAGTTTCCAACTTCATATATGAGTTCTACTGAATGTAAACTGTTTAAAAAATGGAATATATTTGTGAACGCATAATTATTAAAGAGAACAAAGAAAAAGCTAAGAGAATCTGTTTACTGGTAAGGATAAAATATTAAACATTGAATAATTATAAGGAAAATGATCAAAACTTAAAGAAGATTGGATGGTTGAAAGAAGAAAAATATGTGTCTTGCCTTCAACTATTTTTAGTATCAAGCAAAACTGTTGAATTGGATTAGAGGAGTGTTTAAGTTAAAGGAAGAATTCCACTTGCTAACCTCATTTTTTTAATAACACAAAAAAGTTAAAGTTATATTCCAATTGCTAACAATTTATTTAAAGTTGATAACTAGAATATCAATTTAGTGAGGTACTGTTGTTAGTATCAAGCATCAATTCAACTTGTTAAAGTTCAAAGAATAACCCCATTTGTTTAATAATAAAAAAAAAGTTATATGATAGACGCCCATTTTAATTGGACAATTAATTAAATTGATGGAATCAAATACTTAAAAGGAAATGGGTGCACCGTGATTTAAGGACTCATATATTGTAGATTTATTATTTTTATAATTTTTATTACGAGTCAAGGGCATTATGGTAATAAATCACCGGTACTAACATTTTGTGTATGTCACAACTAGCGATATATAACTTTATCCAAGAATAAAGCTATTGAAATTTAAAAAAATGATAATACGTATAGCGATCCGCACCACAGTTGTGGACCGCTTCACTTAAAGATTTTTTTAAAATACTTGTTTTACCCCAAATATAGGGAGTTAAATAATTGGACAGGGAGAGTGATTTTGAAATTTTATAGGCTTGCAACAGTACTATTGCTATGGAGATTCATGACACAAATAATTAATAAAAGACTATTTGTTGATGAAGATGATGGTTATGGTATTGTTATAATCGGAAATGGTAAATGTAGTGGCTCACTATGAAAAGTGGATAGTAAATTTTCAAAAATGCCCCCTTCCAAATGAAACTACCATTTAGGGCAGTCTCGTCAAAAAAAATTAAAAAAATTGGTCTGTGGCATATGTATCATTAAAGTGAAACAGCGTGATTTATATTAATAAAATAAAAACGCCAGCCAACCATCTCATCTAATCTTACACATGGATACATGCTCTTAACAATGCAACAACCATTCTTCCTTACTGTTTGTATTGTATTATTAACAATCATTCTCTTTCATCAACTCACCTGATACTTGCCTTTTTTTCACTATGGCTGATGCTCTAGTTTCTGTTGTGTTAAAGTAGCCAAGCTCAATCATTGTTTCTGAGATTGGAGAAGAGGTAAGCCTTGTTGTTGGTGTCAATAAAGAAGTCAAGAAGCTTCAAACAAATCTGTTAGAGTAGCATTCATTGTTCAGGAAGGTTTTAGTCTCTGATTGAGGAAGAAATATATTACCTATTTAGGATTACAATAAAATAATTTAATTTCCCTTTTAAGAATTTATATTTCTTATTCGGGTATTACTAATATCACTTATAAAAATAATTGAATTTTATAAATATCAATGTAGCAATTGAAAAGAATAACTAAACTGTTGTAGAATATGTTGAGTTTCCAAATTGAAATAGAATCAATGCTTGATGACTACATGCCCTTTTTTTTATTAATTTATGTGAGGTAGATGATGACATGACTTATATTTTTAGACTATTCTCCTATGCTTATTTTTTAAAAAAAAAAAACTATAGTTTGATATTTGTTGTTTAGAAAAGAATAACTTATGTGAATTAAGTTATACTTCAATGATAGAAATTGTGCTACAAAATTGTCACTTATATTGCATACAAAGTATTTTTATCGCTATTATAATATTGCTTATAAAAATAATTAAATTTTATAATTATCATTGTATGCAATTGGAAAAGAAAAAATTAATTATATTGTAAAATATGTTTTTTTATCAATATAAAAATTAATTCTATTGTAAAATATATTTTTTTTATCGATATTATAAAATATATTGAGTAACCAAATTAAAACAAAATCAATACTTGATGACTATGTGCATAATTTAGGTGAGGTAGGTAATGAGATGGCATATATTTCTAGAATATTCTTTCTATGCTTGTGTAAAAAATTACAATTATGGTTTGTTCGGTTCAAATAAATTCCATAAAATTTTGTAAAATTTATCTGTAAATCCAAGTAAGTGCATTTGATTTAAATGAAAATTTTGTAAAATTTATTTTGAATTCTAACTTTTTAATTTTGTGAAATTGTTTGAAACTAAATCAATTCTTATTAATAAAGTATGTTTGGTTTAAATGAATTTAGAATTCATTTGAAAATAAATTCTATTTGAAATTCATTTGGAAATTAAATGAATTTCTTGCTGGAATTGAACCAAACAAAGGGTTAGATATTTGTTGTGCATAGAAGAATAATTCATGTAAAATTAAGTTGTACTTCATATGATGCGCATTGTCTTGCAAAATTTATTTTATATAATATTCATTTAACATCGTATTTATTTTAATTAAAAATATCTTTACTTAATATTAAAATTAATGAAATGTAAATATATAGTTTTCTATTATATTTAATAATTAAAACTTTATATAATGCTATAATTGATCATCTAAATTTTTTTTTACAATTATAGCTACTTGCAGGTTTCAAGAATATTATATTTAACTGTGCCATAAATTTTATTGAGTAAGAAGTTTTAATTGTATAATCTATTGTACAATTTTATTGAATATAAAATTTTTTTGTTGTGTGACAAACTAAGTTAAATCAAATATAATTAAGAGGTGGTTTCTTTCAGGCTTTAAAATCGAAATCGAAATCAAATTGGAGGGGAATCAAAAATAAAATGAAGATTTTAATAAAGTGTTTGATTTACAGAGGAATTGAAATCGGATTCCAAATCAATATTATTTATATATGAAAATATTTTTATAATTATTTTTATATACTAAAAATTAGCATTATGATTATTTATTTTTAAAAAATTATTTTTTAGAATTATTTATTAATATATACTAAAATATTGTTATAATTTTTAAAAATTATTATAAAAATTATTTATAAATTATATATATTAATAAAATATTTAAATTATTATTTTTATTAATTGATATTTTTTATTTTATAAATTTTGATAATGTAAAACAATATTTAAATGTTTGACTAATTTATAATTAGTTTAACTTGATTCTTATGGAAAGGAGAATTTATAGCTTACCCCTATAAAGAGAATGGGTGATTCCTATTAATAGGAAATCTATTTTTATTTTCATGCAAATTTTAATCAACCAAATATTAGAAATTGAAGTCACTCATTCTTATTTAAATTTAAATTCTTATTTTTCATGAAACAAAATATCGACATTTACTATAATGACTCGGCCTTGAATTTAGATTGAAATTAAATATGATGATAGCATGTTGGTATAGTTATAGTGCGATAGTGATTGATAAAATTAGTTGAATGACTCGAATAACACAAAAAAATTAGTATTATATTTATTTAATATTAAATTTAAATTAACTGATATTTACTTAGTATTATATTTGTTTATTGATTTATATTATATTTACTTAATATTATTGTTAATATTAATTTAAATGATAAACATATAGTTCTTTGTTGTACCTTTATTTTATTTAATATTAAATTAGTATTGTAAATATATATTTAATAATTTAAATTATATTTACACAGAATTAAAATTAATTTAATAAAAATTATATATTTTTCCATAAATGCATAATTTTTTTATTATACATAACAATTTAACTTTTTTCTTCTAAAAATACATTAAATGAAAAATTAAATTGTATATTATAAAGACTAAAAGGAGTAAATTTTAATTTTTATTTGTTGTTGATCACATGATAAAAGTAACTAGTGATAAATTGTAGGATTTTTTTTTTTAAAATGTCACTAAGAACCATGTTGAACCTTGGGGGTAAAATAATAATTTTTTATGGTCACAAGTAATTAAGTAAAATTATATTTAATCTTTGTGTTTAAGTGTTTATATTCAGGTTAATTAAAATTGCAAAATTCAAGTCCGAACACAAGTAATGAAAAGTCAAGATGTTGATTTTTCACGTCTGCAGCTTTGTTATGAGTCGTGATGAACTCATCATGAGTGGTGACAAGGACAAAATCGAAGATTGAATTTTTTGTCAAAATCTAAAAGTCAAATTTGGTCAAATATGATGGAAATCTTCATTACAACTGATAACAAGCAAATTCCAATCATCAGAAAAAATTTTGGAACAAAATTATGAAGTTCCAAATTGCAATTTTCCAATAATTCCCGAGAGGAGTCATGACCAGCATCACCACCAGTGTTATGATCGTGATGGCCATAATTATAATCATGACAAAGTTTTCATGATCATGACAACCAATTCTAAAAAGTTCCCGAGAGTTGTCATGACCATCGTCACCACCAATGTTATGGTCATGAAACCGGGCATATTCAAATTTCTTCTTGGCGCCTTGAAAATTATGATCATGATGATTTTATCATGATCATGACAACGTGCAAACCTGCTTCTTTTTGGGTGGTTCAAACAGCTCTATTTGCATTAAATGTACCTCTAACATCTCTTTTCCTCTATGAGGGTTTAAAAACTACTTAGAATAGAGTTAGAAATATAGAAGGAAGTTGGGCAAACACATTTAAAGTAATCTATGAGCATTTATTCTTGATTTTCATTTTCAACCACCCAAGTTCTTCATCTTTAATTCTTGTAATCTCTTCTATCTCAAGAGTGTTCTTGAGTGTGCATTGGTGAGTGTTTAATACCATTATTCAATAGCTCAATAGTGAGATTAAGTGAGTTGGGATTGGGATTTAAACACTTGTAAGCTAAGAGGATTGTTCTTAGCACTTGGTTTGAGTGTGAGCCTTGTGAAAACACTTGGGATTGAGTGTAAGCCTTGTGAAAACACTTGGCTTTGAGTGTGAGCTTTAAAAAAACACTTGAGTAGCTTAGGTTTAAGCTTGTAAGGGTTTAATCTACATCTTGAAGTATATTGAGAGTGGATTGAAACTCTCAACAAGTGGTTGAGGAGAGGACGTATGCTTCGAGGGTCGAACCTCTATAAATTTCTTTTATTTTCTAGCTCTATTTCTTCATTCTATTGTGTTTTAACTCTGTTTTAATTTGCTTTTTGTTGAAAAAATCAAAATTCCCTGTCTTACTCAAAAAGCTAATTCACCCCCCTCTTAGCACTTGTGGAATTACATTTGGTATCAGAGCTTGAATTCTAAGTAATTCATTGCTAGAATACAAGATCATAGGGAGTGAAGCACTAAACATATCTTGATAGTGATCCAATAAAGTTTTGGGATGTCTTTTTAGAAGGTTGGGAACCTCCAAAAAGTAAGATTGATGAAGTGGAAGTAGTACTTAAAAGGAACCAATGGAATCAAACTCAAAAAGAGGAGAACCACAAGAACAAGAGGGCAATGATCATACTTCTTACCTCAATGTCAAAAGATAAAGGTAGGAAAGTTCAACATTGTCGATCCACAAAGGAAATTTGCAAGACTCTTGAGAATCACTATGAGGAGAACATCCAAGTAAGAAGCAAGAAGATTCAACTCCATATATATGAGTATAAACTCTTCAAAATGAAGCCTCCAGAGTCAATAACTGAAATGATAAATCACCTTAATGCTCTACTCACCACACTCAATAGGCTTGGCAAGCATTACTCAAAAGAGGAAGTGAACACAAAGATTCTAAGAATCCTCCCTAAAAAGGATTGGAATCTAGAGTCACTTCTATTAAAGAAGCTCATGACCTTACTAAACTATCAACTAATATTCTCATTGGTAAACTTCTCACTCATGAGCTTACTCTCAAACAAAGAAAAGATAAGAAGGAAGTGAAGGATGAGAAGAAAAAGAGTATTGCTTTCGAAGCCTCTCAAGAAGTTAGTGAAGATGAGAGCCTTGAAGACTCTAGTGAGGATGATGATAAGATTGCTATGATCACTAGAGGCTTCAAGAAATTCTTAAAGAGGAAAAGCTTCTTAAGGAAAAGAGACAATAAGAAGCTTGAAACCAAGAAGAGCAAAGAAGTAACTTACTATAAATGCAAGAGACTCGGACACATTAGAAGTGAGTGTCCCAAACTCAAATTCAAGAGTAAGGGAGCAAAGGAAAAGAAGAAGGCTTTCAAAGCATCTTGGGATGACTCCTCCCATTCGAAAAAGGAAGAGGAACAATAAAAAATGGCCAATCTTTGCTTCATGGCAGTTAAGGATGACAATGAGGTAATCTCTACTTACTCTTCTTCTTATGATGATGATGATGATGATGATGATGAGACCTCTATTGTGAGCAAACTCGTGCTAATATGTGAGAGCTTACTTTCTCAAAAAAAAAGCTCTACAAGCATGAACTCTCAAATTTGTCCATGAAATTTGAGAAAATGAAAAATTAGTTTTCCAAAATTATGTCTTCAAATGAAAAACTTGAGAATGATTTAAAAAATTCTATTTCTTTACAAAATGACCTTGTTAAAGCTAGAGATGAAAATCAAAAGATTTCTAAGGAAGTTATAGAATTAAAAATTCCACTTCAAAGTTTAGCAAAAGGAAAGAGACTTTTGATAGTCTTCTTGATTCCCAAAAGTTCCATAATGACACTCATGGACTTGGCTACTCAAATGGAGCCTCCTCCTCATCTTCTACTCACATCACCTTTCTAAGAGTTAAGCATGACCGCTCTCCTTCTTCTATCTCTAAAAGTGTTAAGGCTAAAGCTTTTCAAGCTAAAAGATCTCAACCACCTAAGACTCAAAGGTCTAAGGCACAATCCAAGAGACCTCAACCTAAGCATGCCTACATGTACACTAGAAGAAATATTCCTAAGCATACAACTCCACTACACCATACACACACTTGTGTTTGTACGAATCACATTCATCGTAGATCACAAGCATACTCTATGAATAAAGCTTTACATTTCCATGCATAGTTTAGAAGATATGCTCCTTATAAAAGTAATATGCATCATTCAAACGTGAAATATTCATATGCACCAAAGTCTAAAAGATTTGCTAATGTGAGATGCTTCTATTGTATGACACTTGGACACACTAGTAATGTATGCTATTATAGAAATTTGCATTTGAATTTATTGCCCTTGGACTATGTTGATGCTAACCAACCTAGACTAACTAAGGCTTAGGTTTAAAAGAATGTTTAAAAGTTCTTTGTATATGTGTGCGTAAAATCCACAAAGAAGAAAAGCAAGTGGTACATTGATAGTGGATGCTTAAAGCATATGATGGGTGACAAGGAGCAATTTACCAAGCTTAAAGCTAAGGATGGAGGATGTATTACCTTTACGGATAATGCCAAAGGAAAGATAATGGGCATTGGAAAAATTGGTAACCCTCAATCCTTGTCAATTCATCATGTTTTGCTTGTTGATGGTCTTAAGCATAATTTACTTAGTATTAGTCAATTATGTGACATGGGAAATAAAATCACCTTTTATCCAAAAAATTGCTTTATTAGTAGCTTAGATGAAGATAAAGTAATTTTTAGTAGTGAAAGAGTTGATAATGTCTATGTCATTGACTTGAACAAATTTGATAACAAAGACATTAAGTGCTTAACATTTATTTCCTATGACACATGGACTTGGCATAGAAAACTAGGACATATAAACTTTGAGCTTTTGGATGATCTTAGCAAGCATGAACTAGTGGTTGGTGTACCCAAACTCAAGTTCACTAAGGACAAGACTTGTGATGTTTGTCAAAAGGGAAAGTAATCCAAATCCTCCTTTAAGCTCAAGAATGTAGTGTCCACTTCTAGGCCACTTGAACTTATTCATATAAATTTGTTTGGTCCTACTATAGTAGCTAGCTTAGGTGGAATGCATTATGCACTAGTACTTATTGATGATTACTCTAGATTTACTTGGGTGTGCTTCCTAGCTCATAAGAATGATTCTTTTAAATCTTTTCAAAGTTTTGCTAAAAGAGTTAAAAAAGAAAAAGGTTTTGTATTCCCTTTATTAGAAGTGATCATGGAACCGAATTTGAAAATGAATTTTTCAAAAATTTTGTGATAAAAATGAAATTTTTCATAACTATTCCTCCCCTAGAACTCCACAACAAAATGGAGTTGTAGAGAGAAAGAATAGAACTTTGGTAGAGATGGCTAGAACTATGCTTTATGAATATAGCTTGCTACTATATTTTTGGGTGGAAGCTGTCAACACCACTTGATATAGTGCTAATAGAGTATTTAAAAGACCCCTTTTAAATAAAAACCTCTTATGAGCTTTGGAATAATAGAAAACCCAAGATCTCATATCTAAGGGTATTTGGGTGCAAATGCTTTATATTAAATGCCAAGGACAATCTTGAAAAATTTGATTCTAAAACCGATGAAGAAATTTTCCTAGGCTATTCCACCATAAGTAAGGCCTATAAAGTCTTTAATAAGAGGATCTTAGTAGTAGAAGAGTCTATGCATGTAGTATTTGATGAGTCTAACCCATTTGATCCGAGAAAGGATCTCTCTTGTGTTAATAATATTGTAGATGAGTTTTTGGAGATGAACCTTCAAGAAAATGATGTTAACAAGCCCTTAGCACTAGAAGCTCCAAGTAAGAAAGAGCAAGATGAAGTCCCTTAATTCACCTTGAAAGAGGAACTTCCTAAGGAGTGGCATTTCAAGAAAGATCATCTTAAGGATTTGATCATTGGTGAGCCGTCAAAAGGGGTAATTACTAGACACTCTTTTAAACATTTTAATAGTCTTGCCTTCATCTCTCAAATTCAACCAAGGAATGTTGATGAGGCCTAAATGATGAAAGTTGGGTTCTTGCTATGCAAGAGGAACTTAATCAATTTAAGAGAAATAAGGTTGGACTTTAGTCCTTAGACCTAAGAATTATCCTGTAATTGGCACCAAGTGGGTTTTTAGAAACAAATTTGATGAGTTGGATGCAATTACTAGGAGTAAGGCTGGGTTGGTAGCTAAAGGCTACAATCAAGAAGAGGGTATAGATTATGATGAAACATTTGCTCACGTAGCTGGATTGGAAGCAATTAGGATGTTACTTGCATATGCATCATACATGAATTTTAAAATTTTCCAAATGGATATGAAAAGTGCATTTTTAAATGTCTTTATTGAGGAAGAAGTTTATGTTGAACAACCTCCGGGTTTTGAGTAACATGACTTTGCTAATCATGTTTTTAAATTGTTAAAAGCTTTATATCGTTTAAAGCAAGCTCCTGGAGTTTAGTATGAAAGATTGAGTATGCTTTTTTTGAAAAATGGTTTTTCTAAAGGTAAAGTTGACACCACACTTTTCATTAAAAAGCATGAAGATGACATTTTTATTGTGCAAATATATATGAATGACATTATATTTGGTGCTACCAATGAACTTTTATGTGAAAAATTCTCTAAGTGCATGAAAAGTGAGTTTGAGATGAGCACAATGGAAAATCTTAAATTCTTCCTTCAACTTCAAATAAAGCAATGCACCAATGGAATCTTAATTAATCAAGCAAAGTATACCAAAGACTTCACTACAACAAAATTGAAAATTAGAGACTATTTATTTTGAGACATTTTAAAAAACATCTTGAATAATCAATTTTTGGAAACGTTTTGTGGTAAATGTCATGTGAAAATGAAAATTTTTTTGGGGTGCCAAAATTTTCCGCGCATCCAATTTTTTTCTAATTATTTGGGATGAAATTTTTATAGTTAGAGACGTTTTATTTATGTTATTAAATCATAAGCTTTTGCTACGAAAATTTGCGTCTTCAAACGTGTCCTTTTGTGACATTTTTTAAAAATATCTCTAATAATTATTTGAGATGTTTTTTTATAGTTGTCCCAAAATAACATTAGTATAAATTATAACCTAATTTCTCTCTTTCTTATGCTTCTTTTCCTTCCCCTGCGCTTTCCGTAATTCGATCCTCCAACATGCAGTGATGGCAACGAAAATGAAATCTTTTCTTTAATTCAACTAAACCTTTTCCCTTATTTTATCATTCATCTTTCTTTTCCATTTTCTTTTCTCTTTTTTTGTGATTCTTTTTCCTAATTCTTTTCTCTTCTTTTCTCTTGGTGAAATTGAAATGGGCAATGGGTGGTAAGTTTTATTTTTTTTTTCAGGATTTATGGTTTCATCTTATGGTTGCCGAAGTATGAACTTGAATATGTTGGGTTGTGCATTGTCTCGTAAGGTGCTAAAATTGTATAATTATTATGAGACTTGTTAGTGTTGGAAGAAATCAGTTGTTCAATTGTTAGGCTCAAAAATCATGTATTGGTTTTCTTGTAGCTGCAGTCCGTGCATTCTTACAATGTTAAGTAGCACTTTTTGTGTTTTGTGTTTCTGATTCTTTGCGTTTCATTGTGGGGTTTGCTTGGTGTTTTTGACTTTTTTTAGTAGTTTGTTGGATTTTAATGTGGAACTTGTTGAAATTTGTGATTCTTCAATCTGGGTTAGTGATTTTTTACTCTAGGTCTTGTAAATTTTTTTTTATATTGTTTTCCCTGTTTGGTTACTGAGAAAAAGTAGTGGGAAATTCTTTGTTTTTTGATCTGTTGTACAAATAAAAACACTTTACCTGCTGTATAAATTATGTATAAAATTGATTGCGATCATCATTATTTATGGCTTTTTTTAGGGGTCAAGCAGAGCAATCATTCATAAGTAATATGGTTGTGGATGTTGAGTCCCAAATGTTATCTTTAGGTCTATTCTATCCAGTAATAAAATTGAGGGTTTACTATTTTGAATTGAGTTGGTTTATTATTATTTGTTTGGATTCATTTATGCTATTACTTCGATGTGGTGAATTTTAAATTAATATGTGCATTTGCTATTTCTTCTACTTGGAACAAAATTATACATGTGAATAATTTGTCTTCTTGGTTATATATGCTAAAGTGTTTGTGTCTGTATAAGTGCTATACCTTAGCTTGAATCTGGATGCTGATTAGCCTAAATTGTATAGATTCTTGGTCACTAGAGGAGGCATTAAGGCTTCTTCTAACTTGTGGAATGTTTTAAATAGCGAAAATTGGCTGATGGAAGAGACATTGCTGTAAAGAAGTTGTCTCATGGCTCAAATCAAGGGAAGAAAGAGTTCATGAATGAGGCTAAGCTCTTAGCTCGTGTCCAACACCAAAATGTTGTAAATTTGTTAGGATATTGTGCTCATGGAACAGAAAAGCTATTGGTTTACGAATATGTTGCTAATGAGAGCCTTGACAAGCTTCTCTTCAGTAAGTACCTGAACCTTTTCTGTGTCTTTAGCTATTGAACCTAATTTGGCTTGTGGTATTACAAGATTGGATGAAGTTCAACCAGACAACAACAACACAGTTAAGTTCCAGGTTCAATAGTAGGCATAGTACAGCTAATCTTTTAACCGATGTAAGGAACTTGAGTGCTTTTATCCTTGCCTTCAAATTGGGGCGATTTATAATTGCCTATTGACGATTTCATGTGTTTATATTTTCAAATGATTTTGCTGAGGTTGCTTTTAATGCTTACCATTTTATGTCAGAATCTGTCCAACACAAATATGTTGAGTTTCTTAACTTTTTTGTTTGGTCAAGTCTGTTAACATTTTATTTCTAGTATTAAAGATTAAAAGAATCTCAGAAAATGTCTACCTGTTTGCTTGGTTAACCAAATTTAAGATAATTTATGTTTGAGTTATATTGCTTTTTTCAAATGCCTGATATTTTACTTTACTTTATATGTCAATATGATTTAACTAATCAGACTTATTCAAAATAAGAGATTTATTTTTCTAGACTTTCAACCCTTTTCTGAAGAATACTTGTACATTGCTCGGCGTAGATAACTAGGCAAAGTATATCAGTCGGCATAGATTATGACTTGAACATTATTCTCCATAACCAATAATTGAATATGGAGCTGCCTGCAGATTGTCAATAAGAGAACTGAAATTGATATTTGAAATGCATACTCAATCTTAAACTCTGACATACAAACCTCAAAGGAAAGGGTAAAAGTTAAAAGATGTAAAATGTGTAATGAAACAGTGATATGAGCAAATGCTTGACTTGTTCTAGGTGGTGGAGAAAAAAGTTTAATGAATTCTATAATGCTTCTTGGGATGAATTAGCAATTGTTTTGTACTGAAGGACCTAGTTCACAGAAACTAGCAATAGATGAGCAATATCTTGTTACATATATGCTATGTAATATATGAGATGGATCAACATATAGTTGTGGCTTTCTTATTATTTCTTTATGACATTTATTCAAGCTTTTCTTTATTTCTTTATGGGTCATGAGCATGATTTCTGATCTTAGAATAAAATACAGGTACTTTCCTTCTATGATTTACGGTACCAACAGTTTGGATGATTCCCTAATTTTCTATAGTTTTCTTTAATATGCAAAAGTAATTGTTTTGGTTGGCTTAGTACCTCATGGTGGTTGAAAGTGGAAGGAAAGTTTCCTAACTCCTCTAGTTTTTACCTTTCTCTAACTACTGTGTTGATATATTGACAATTAAAAAAATGATATAAGTTTTATCATACCTGTTCTTCTTAAATTTTTTAATCAGCATTTTAAAATTCTAAATATCTGAAGAAAATGACAATGTAATGATTTTATGCAGAATCCAATAAAAGAGACCAGCTAGATTGGAAGTGAATATATGATATAATAACCGACATTGCACGGGGATTGGTTTACCTTCATGAGGACTCACATAATTGCATCATTCATCGGGGCATCAAGGCTAGCAATATTTTACTCGATGACAAGTGGATTCCCAAGATTGCTGATTTTGGAATGGCCCGCCTCTTTCCTGAAGATCAAACACATGTCAACATTCGTGTTACTGGTACAAAGTATGCCTAATCATCTTATTATATGATACTGAGTTTTTATTTTTTTAAAATTATTAATGGGATATTGTCCAAGTTGTTAGTTCAGAGCTGGTCAGTTTATATAAAAAATGTGCTTATAATTGACAACAGTGGGTATATGGCTCCAGAGTATGTCATGCATGGGCATTTATCGGTTAAGGCAGATGTATTTAGCTTTGGGGTTATAGTTTTGGAGCTTGTAACCGACCAGAGGAATTCAACATTCAATCAATTGCTCGAGGCTCAAAATCTTTTTGACTGGGTAAGGCTGTGATTTCCTCTGTTTAGTAAGCTGTCATTTCATTGATTGATTTGGCCTTGTTTGATGTAGTGGAGTGGCTTAATTTTGCTGTGCTCATTGTATTTCTCTAGCCTTGATGGAGTTGTATTTCTCTAGCCTTGCTGGAGTTTTTTCAATTTCTTTTAATGAAACTCACATTTAAAAAAAAAAAAAAACACTTCAACTGGTTCGACCCTTCTATCAGTCGACTTGTCTGTTTTTCAGGATACTCTTAGCCCTTAAGATGAGAAAAAGATCAACTTTTTTTTACTAGAGCTGAATTGATTTTTTTTCCCTTCTTTTGTGGTTTTGGCTTCATACAAATCATATTTTCATTGTTTATCGATGACAACAATTCTTTTCTCGCATGTCACTCATTCTTTTTTTTTTTTACCGAAAAGTTTATTTTAAAAGTGAGTGTGAGAATTTAAACCATGCCAACAAATAAAAAAATTAAAAAAGAGAAAAAAATAAAATAGTTACCTTCACATTTGTTTTTTAACATGTAGCAGCACTTGTTCAAGTGAACTTGTGCGACCAATCAACCTTTCTTTTTGGTATTATTCTTTATTTACAACCATGCAGCAGCTTGTTATAGCAACATCATAATCGTCATCATTAGCATCAACTTTAGCTTTCAATAGTGTTGCTGTTGTTGCTGCTGCTACTACTACTACTAGTAGTAGTACAACTTTTAATCAGCTGTTTCATAAAAGAAGCTAGCTCTGGCCTTTTAATATTAATGGTTGCCCTTGCTTTCTAGATTATTCTTCTGCTTCTTCCTCTTTTTCTTCAATTAGCCATTCTGTATTGTTCTGTTTCTCAGATTGAGCATATTGTTTTGTCATTTCTTCCAACTTGGAAAAACACCTCCATTAACACTTTGCAAGAAATGAAGGGGGTACTTATGTTTTTTTTTAACTTCACTTCAATTGCATCAGAATTTTGTCTCATTTTATAGGATTATTTATTTTTTTTATTTCTGGGTTTCTTTGTTTTTAGTACGCTTTTGATGTGGCAATGATATTTGTCTCTGGAGATAAACAAGATTTGGAAATGGAAGGAATTAAACATATGTTTATGTGTCTAGAAAAGGGCTATAATTCTATGCCATTGGATTTACCTGGAACTCCCTTTCACAAAGCAATGAAGGTAACCATTTTATATTTTTTCTCTTTTTAATTTTTTTATTTGTTGGCATGGTTTAAATTCTCCCCTTTCTTTTTTCTTTAAATTATTTTGTATCTTCATTTTGATTCTTAGAGTAGAGAGGGGCCACGTGAATGATTAAGTGTGAAAAAATATTAGTAACGGTTCACCTAATAAATGACTTTGCATGTCCCCGTCGTCTCCTCAATCGCCAACGCAGCCAAGTCGCAGCACCTCACTTACGACACCTACTCGCCTCATGATGACTGAACACTGTACTCTCTTTTATCTTGCCATTTCTTTGAATTAGTTCTTTAAATCATTGATTGTTAATTGATTTTCATTGTTGAATTTTAAATTTTTTTACAGGTGACACCAATTCCTCTTCTCTGATTCCAATAGACCTGCAAAGTGGTTCAATTAGTCCTCAGTTAAATGCCTTAGGCGAACTCGAATTCCAAAAGGCTTTTCTCATACTGAGTTACATAGGCAGGTACGTTTGCTCTCTTAATTTCAAGTTTGATTTAGTTAAATAATGTATTATAATACTTTTTAATTTTTTTCATCAATTTATCTTACATATCCAACAAAAAAAAAGCTGGAGGAAGTTATTTCTGTAGATGCTATTCAAGGGCTTAAAAATCTGTCAATGGACAAATTTGATACTGAAGTTTGGAAATATGTGGGCTGTAAATGTCATTATATCTGAAAATGACTGTCAAAAAGTAATTTTCTTTTGCTTGCATTTAATCCTTGCATAAGTTTGTTAAACCTGCAGTGGCTGATGATTGACTTTTGCCTTTTTTTTTTCATGTAGTTTGCAGTCTTTCTTGGGATTCTGGTAGAACTCACAATTATCACTTCATGTTTATCCAGATGGGAGTTACAGGTTTAAGGTTTGTGGTTCTCCTTGTTTGATTGCAGAAGTGATCATGTGCGGTTATATTTGTGCATTCATGTGTCAGTATAATTTTTTTTTTTTGTAAGTATGGATTTGATTTTAAATAAATGTTCATTAATTGATGGTGGATAGATTGATGAAGCTAGTGATGATGGTGATGAGAATCTGTGTACTGTTAACTTGTCTCACAATATGGTGCTACATCTTACTCCAATTGTTTTTCCCATTGTTAAATGCTATTTTGTTTGTGTGGAGTCTCATGCATCTGGTAACAATTCAGACTATTTTATTTGGGAAAACTATTCGTGAAGCTAGATCTCTCTTCATGAATGTGGACACACTATCAAGTCTGTCCAAATATATGGCTAGGTTTGATATGATCCTCATGTGATCCTAGATTTAATTTTTAATTCGTTTTTTTGGTAGCCTATTTTAGTATTTTTGTTATAAATTTCTCTACAGAAATCGGATTGAGTTGATTCAAGATGGACTGGAAAGATAAGAGAAATATATATACTTTTGATGAAGATGGTTGGGTCTGATTCGATCTTATTCATGGGATAAAATTATGAAAGATTATCAGGTCACGTACAGAACTGGGCAGACTGCACATACGACAGTAAATGTGCCATATCTCTCTTAATATAGATCCAAATGGAATGTTTCAAGATTCATCTGAAAGCTTACGTCATGGGCTATAACTTTCATATTTTGGTCTTGCATCAATTCGGATTTCATCTTGGTGAAAAGTGCGCTACAATGTGCTGCATCTGTCAATCCGAATGTAATTAGGATTATATTTTCTTATTTAAGAAGGATTTTGTTTTCTTGTTTAGTTAGGATTTTAATTAGGTTTTATTTAGGGTTTCTTTAA
>CATIWM010353114.1:0-22652 GCA_949671775.1 Mallotus repandus | reverse complement strand
TTTCTTATTATTATTATTTTTATTGTTACTATTTTTATTGTTATTAATATTGTTATTGTACTTTTGGGCATCATTATTATTATTATTGGTCTTATATATATATATATATATATATATATATATATATGTTTAAAGTTAAAGTTAAAGTTAAAAAAAAAGAGGAAGGACCATGGAGAGTTGGACATGTGGATGTCCATTCTCCATAAAAAGGAGAGTTTCATTCTGCAGAAGGGAAATTAACAGGGGAAGAATGGTTGAGAGAAGAAAATTTTGATTTTAATACCAAATGTTTTTCTTTTTCTTTTCCATTTTCGTTAAATACCCAAACGAACTTCGATCGATCACAAATTCGAACCATAGACTCCTCTCATCCTCTTATAGCTCCTCATTATTTTTGTTTTAAAAGAAAATGTCTAAAAATGCCCAGAATTGAAGGAGACCAGTCATCCATTTTTCATCATTTTCTACTGTTTCAACGATTTTCCTGTAACTTGGTTGGTTCCATTTTGTTCCTCTCGATGTCAGGAGTCCATAACCACTAACCATGTGTCTGATCTATGTTCATAGAATATTTGGTGAATATTTTTAGGTATTTTTAGTTATTTCTGAAATTAAGTTTGAATTTGATTTAATTAGATATAGTTGCTATTTGATGATTTGTTGTGGAGGTTGAAAAATTGCTAAATATGAATTTTATTTATTTTTTTGAATTTTTGGGATTTTTCGGGTTCGTGTTACTGTTCATGTTACTGTTTCGAGCTCGAAAATTTTTTATATTTTTAATATATTCTATATATTATGTGGATTAAACGTTGTGAAGAAAGTTTTGTGAAATTATTTATAGAATTTGAGATATGAATTTTTAAAGGTTATGTTTAAAAGTGTATTTTTGAGAAATTATTAGAAATTGAAAAATTATTTAATTTTAATTAAATTATTGATATTTATTCTGTTTTAGACAAAATTTTAAATAACAATAGTATAACAAGAATTTTTATAATTATTTTTCAATTAATTTTTAATTAGTGATAATTTTGGAAAAATATATGAAAAATAAACTTATTTATTATTTTTTTAGTTTAAATGAGCATTTTATTAATTTTATGTTATTGATAAGTGATTTTAATAATTATTTACAATTTATGCTAAATTAATTGTATAATGAGAATTTTATGCTATTAATGGATTTTATTAGCAAATATTATTTGTGAACTGAAATTTTATTATTTATTTGGAAAATAAATTTCTTTAATATTTTTATGATATATTTTGGTTATTTGAGAAAATTATTTATTTATTATATATTTTGTGATGTTGGTTCTTGTAGTTCGGGCCCAACCCGAGATGTTGAGCCTTGAAATATTTTGAAGTGTGTTTGCTGTAGGTTTAACTCTACTTTTGTAGAGAGATGTCCGTTTTACAAAGGAGACTCTGCTGAATTTTCGGTAGATTTATCTTAAAACGTGACATCAGGGTTGTGTTGAGTTTTGAGTTAATTAGAGTCGTGTCTTAGATCGAGTTTTTCTTAGAAATTTAGAGTATATAAGATTAAGATTTTATCCTAATTATTTTTACTATTATTTTTCCTATAGCTGCACCAAGAGTTAAGCCTTCAGGACAGGGCTAGTCAAATTATTGTAGAGGAGCGAACACCTTTGAGTTATTATTATATGTATGCATGTTATATAAAATTGTTTACCCAGTATCCACATGTTTTGTTGTTAATGTGAAACAAATACGCTGCATTAGACTTTTATTTGTTGTTTATCTGTTTGGTGATTATTAATATATATATATTTCATTATGTATATAAATATATATTGTGAATATAGTGTTCTTGACTTGGATGTTGTTTTTATTTTTGATATGCATTGTTATTGTGATGTGATTTTTTTTGGAGGACAGTAGTAGAACGTGCTACCTAGTGGGCTATATTAGGACTGTTGCACAACAGTACGCTAGATGCTAGGTTATGATATAATGATTGATGTGTGAAATGATTAAATGATTTATTGAGATTTGTGGTTGAGAGTGGTGTGGCTGCTGAAGCTCGGTTAACTTAGTGTCTCAGGGTCAGTCATACCAGTAGTGAGACTGCTGTAGCTCGGTTGACTTAGTGTCTCGGGTCCAGTCCTATTGGTAGCGAGACTGCTGAAGCTCGGTTGAGTTAGTGACTCGGGGCCAATCTTAATGGTAGCGAGACTGCTAAAGCTCGGTTGACTTAGTGACTCGGGGCCAGTCCACTACCAAATTGTAAAAGAGAAATGTTATTGGATTTAAGTGGGCCTGATGGTTAATGAGGGTTCAGTATTGAGGTTCTGGACATTCTTATGGTTATGCTCTGATCCTTCACTTGTTTGAATCTACTGTGTGGATATAAAAAGTATTTTCAGGCATTTGCATGAAATGCGTGTATAAATTAAATAAATATAAATATAAATATAAATGTAAATATAAATATATAAATATTATATTGATGCTTGGTTGCTTGTATGCCTAGGTTGCATGTATATATAAAATAATAATTCATTCAGTGAGATCTGACCCCCCTTAATTATTTTTTTGGATCTTTCTCGTCAGACCTCTCATAGTAGTTCTCTTCGCTGGACTCTTTCTTCTTCAGCTGATTTATGTAAATTTTAAACTATCCTTTCCTTGTATTTGTTAGACATTGCAGTAGAAGTTTGTACTGGTTGTAGTACATTTTAATAATATTGACTGAGGTTATGTACCTGACTATCTGTATAAATATTTTATTGTGATATTAATTATGGGGAAGTCTTATATTATGAAAAGTTTTAATTCTTTGGTAAATTTGTGTATGTTAATTGTGATAATTGTGGTTTAGGCTTGCTACGAGTTCTAGATTCGTGTGAATTCCCGTTCCTTAGTGTGGATCATGACTCCCGGGTTTGGGTCGTGACACTCCCATAGCAAAACTCAATGAGTGGGGGCACATTTTGCTTTTAAGAAAACAATTTTCAATTGTGTTTTAAGCCTACTTCTTCTTATTGTTCTTCTTTATTTCTTTATTTAATTAACAGTTCTCATCTTTAATCATAAAAAATCATTTTTACATTAGAAATCGTCATTTTTACATGTTGGTTGCATTTTTATCATTTTATAATAAAATAGTCATTTTTCATGCTTAAATCACATCCTTAATGTCAAAATCATTTTTTCATTTTTTTTTCATGAAAACTGCATCTTTGCATATTTGAACATAAAAAATAAGAGCAATCTTTTCACAAGTTGTATCATTTCTGCCTCTATTGCATGGAATTCGTATTGTTGATAACTCTATGCTCAAATTGTAATGATTGCATAAAAGTTGTAGCTGTCATTATAGATGCAACCATTATAACTTTGAGAATGGAGTGGATAAGAATTAAATTCTGAACATTAGCATCTCTTGCATAAAACAACATTAATTGCATAAAAACACATTTTCATGACTAGAGATACCATCAGTGGGTCTTATGATGACAAACACATCAATTTCAACTATTTAATGTTAATTTAGCATTTTTATCATTTTGTTGTCATTTAGGATTATTATTTTGTCATTAGTAATCATTTCACATGATTTTATTGTATTCCTTGCAAATGTACATGATTAAATCCTCTTTTTTTTTTCCTCTTCTGATTGAGTGAACATTTCCTACTTATTTGTTGTTTTCCTGGATGAGTGGATGAATTGCATATTTCTACTAACCTTTATTTTCATGTGCTTATTCGATCTAGGACTAGATTTACTTTTCCTCACTTTTTCTCTTTCAATTGTATTTACTAAGAAAAGCCTTATAATAATTGTAATTAATTCTTTTACTTTCTGTTTATTATATGTTGTGTGCATATGTGTATATAAACTGTCATTCTGAAACTAGGGTGATTTGGTAGCCATGTGACAAGTATTATATAATGAAAAATAGCCAAAAGGAGATGTGACCTTTTGGAGCTAAAATTTCTACTAGGGACAACACTCGTTGAGCGACTTGATATTGTCCCTTATATTTTCCTTAAAAAATTGGGTGGGAAATCCACAAACACAAAATTCTCGCTTCCTCCCAAAATTGAACATTGACTCTATCTTGTTAATGGAACAAAATGTCCCTTTTAGTAAAGTTACCTCATGCCTCGAAAAATTTCCCTTTTCGGTCGCTCACACTATTTAAGTAAGAAGACGTTAGAAATGGTATTTATAATAAAGAAGTTGAGGCATTACTTCTAGACTTACAAAATTAAAGTCGTCTCTAAGATGGATGTATTAAAGTACCTCTATAAAGCCCCTTCTCTAGTGGGGAGGTTAGCAAGAGAAAATGCCATAAATACCAAAATTCATGGTGACATTTGTCCTTTGCCTCTGATTAAATTACATATAGTGTCATCTCCATGGCTATTGTTAACATGAGGACTAGACATAATCAGGGAGTTCCACCCAACAACATCAAATGGGCACAGGTACATCTTGGTAATAGTGGACTACTTCACAAAATGGGTCAGAGCTGAATCATATGTGAAGCTAAGGGCAGAGTAAGTGGCTAAAGTCATCAAGAAGAATTTGTTCTATCAATGCAAGATTCCCTATCACATAGTCTCAGATAATAGTGTATAGTTTTAAGGAGAAGTGAGGGAGTTACTAAGGAGGTATAAGGTGGAACACCATAAATTGTCACTATACAGACCACAAGCCAATGGTGTCATGGATGCCGCAACTAAAAGTATTAAGATCTTAGCAAAAATGAACTAGACTTACAGAGATTAGGCCAACGAACTACCCTTTGTCCTATAGCACTATCAGACAACATTCAAAACATCAACTAGGGCCACCCATTCTCACTGGTATATAGCTCAGAAGCAGTGCTCCCGATAGAGATCAAAATGAAATCTTTACGAATAGTGATTGAATCAAATTTTCCCGAGGTGTAGTGGGCCGAACAAAGACATATGCATTTGACCCTTTTGGATAGTAAAAGGTTGAAAGCATTATATCACACACAACTGCATCAAAAACGGATAGCTAGAGCTTTCAACAAAAAAGTCAAGTACAAAAGTATCATAGTGGGAGATTGGGTGCTAAAGTAGTCAAAGTAAACATTCGATATCTAAGAGGGAAATTCAGACTAAACTGGAATGACCCATATCTAGTCAAAACCGTCTTATCTTATCAAATGGAGCAGTGAAGAGGGGAACAAATTCTCGAAACCGACTAATGTTGATCACCTTAAAAAATATTGTCTAAAAAAATCAAATCAATCAAATTCCTATGAGGATCTCACAATCATTTTTAATTAAAAATTTGCATTTTACATCATTTTTCTTCTTTTCCTACTCATTTCTCTCAATTTTTCATCATTTTTGCATTTTATTTTATTTTGATTATTTATTATCTTGTGATGAAGTTGTGATTTTGTGGTGATTTTTAAGTTTAGAATAAGATATGTTTAAGGAACGGGCAATTCGGATGAATCCAAGAGTGTTTGCATTCATTTTTGCATCTTTCATCATTTTTGATTTATTTTTCTTTCTTATGTAAAAAATGGGTATTTTAGTGTAAAGTTAGCATTTTTATTGTTGTTTTTGCATTTTTTATAATTTTTTTTATTCTCTTTATTTTCTTTCTTGATAAATTTATTGTTTTTATCATAAAATTCACATTTTCATGGTTAAAATAATATTTTTATCATCTTTATCATTTTGTTTGCATCTTTATTTTAATTCTGTATTTTATTTATTTTTGTCATTTTTATTGTATTTTCATCCCATAATTGCAAGCCTAGCAATAGTAACTAATGGACCTTCTTCTACTTAATGTTTCTCCATGGTAACTCCTAGTCAACCACAATAATTGTGTTGAAGTCCATATGAGAGTTGAAGCCATCACGAGCTTCTACCACACTAATAATTGGACCTTTGAGTTTTATTTTATCAAATATATATTAAAAACTCATTGTAGGGCCCAAAATGGAGTAACATTTGATGTGGTATTTGTTATTGAAAAAATATTAGCAATAATAATAACAATAATAGAATTATTTGTAATTGTTTAAATTAAAAATATATTTTTTTTATGTCATCTATTTGATTGACATAGTTTGCAACTGATCCAACTCCCACATCCACCATAAACTATAAGACTTCTTCAACTCTTAATGCTTGGGGTCTAAAAGCATCTATCATTTTCCAATATGATAATTGGACATGAAATTGTGGTAGTGCATACCCATCGTAAGCTCGTACTCTTATTCATTCATTAATTGAAGAAATTGTAACTATTGAAGTACATATATACACCAAAAATTACCAAAAAGAAGTAAATTAAAAATCATCTTTGGAAATAAAAAAAATTATCAATTAGATGAGATATTGATTAATCAATAAATTATTAACTTATAGAAATAACTAAATTTCATATAAAATGTACAATTGTTTTTGTAAAATTTATATGTTTTTAATAAATAAAGTTTATAGATATACATATTATGTCTAAAGGAATAGTTTTTTGGATATTTTTTTACACATTTAACCATGCAAAAAATTTATATAAATGGAGAATAAAGTAAAAAGAGAGTGTAGCTTATATGAATAAATAAAAGTCATATAATTATTGTTACAATAAATGGCTTGTAGTTTAGACAATTAAATAAAATTTACCATCCCCTTAAAAGTCTACCAACGGAAGAACATTTATTCCAATCCAAATGGTTAAATTAGCAGCCATCTCACATAATTAAATAGTATGTATCTACATTAAGTAAAAACTAGAGAAAATTTATTTCATTAAAATAAATTAGCTAAAGAGAGGGAGAAAAAAATATAAGAAAGAATGTTGGGTCGTTTTTCAAAACCTTGAAGGTCGATGATGAAAAAGCTAAAATGTCTCACCATGCAATAAATTTAATGAAGAGAAGTGATATTCAAACCTTTTCAAGATCAACTGAACTATTAAAACCCTATCCGATTACCAATTATACCTTTTCAAAACCTAGATAAACCCTAATCAAACCTTAATATTACCCTTTTGATGTTGAGAAAGAAGTTTGAGAAAGAAGTCTACCAGAGTCGTGTCTTCTAAACCAATAAGTATAGTCCTAAGTAAGGCCTATTTACAGTATGTTTTCTATAGTTTTCAGTTTGGTTTTAATTCCTAAAGCTAGAGTTTAACCTTTGAAAGCCCTAAGAACAAAAGTCAAACTTTGGTCAACGAGACTTTTCAGTGGTAAAATCGAGTTTCCGGAGTCAAACTTTAGTCTAAAACTATCTTCTAAAATTCTAGTGTGTCAGTGAATCCCATATGACAAAAAATAAAATTTTGACCTCCAGTAGTCAAACTAGGCCTTACAACTGTCCACCTCACTCATCCTTGTCCAAAAAAGGACATTTATTAAAAAGAGTGGTTAGCAAGTTTAGAATATTTTAATTTTGGAATATACTAGGACAAGTATTAAGTTAATAAAGAGCAAGGATATACTATTACATAATAAATCCTAAAAAGTGTCATTTATTTACACTAAATGCCACTAACTTTGTTTGCCTATAAATAGAAGCTTTGAGAAAAGCTTTGAAAAAGTTTTTTTACCACTCTTAAAAAGAGAGAAATTCTCCAATACAAAAACCAATAAAGATACCCAAAATTGTATCCCAAAAAGCCCTTAGAAAATTAATAAGAGATTAGAAGAATAAAGGCAAAATGATGCCAAAATTAGTTTAGCGCTAATTTCTTACTCTCTTCTTTTCAATTTCTTTTAAAAAATTCCAAAATCATAAACTTTAAATCATAACTAAACTCTAGAAAATCCATTTCCTTCAAATCAAGACCAAAATCTCCACCAAAGAAATAAAAAACCACACTTAACCTTTGAACTTCTCACCTACTTCTTTTCAATCAATTATTCTTTTTTGGTGAGTTCTTGCCCAAATTCTAAGGCTAAACACTTTTAAGAACATTATACTCACCATCTCAATTCTGGGGTTTGGGGCTTTAATTTTGAATTTTTTTTGGAAAAAGTTCAATTTTTGAATTGTTCAGTGATAAATAGTCATATTTGGCTTATAAATAGCCGTACCAACCATTCAACACCCAATTTAGCTATTGTAGCCATCTAGACCAGTTATTGGTCAGACAAACCTAGCTCTTTAGGTGTCTAAATCGGCCATTGATGCTTTCTCACTCCAAGTGATTGCGATAAAGGTCTTTGGGATTCCTAAGGGTTCATAATTGTACAAACAACATTCTAACCCTCCTTAAGGGTCCTAGGATGATGAAATCAAAGCATTTTAACATTATTTTATATTTTAAAATGTTTTTATTTTGATTTTCTTTTTAATTTCTCAAACTCTTTTTTACAAGCTTTCAAAAGTGATCCCTTTTCTTACTTTTGAATGATGATTGTGATTGTGATCTTTATTGATTATATGACTTGTTGTTGATTGTTTTGTTTATTTTTATTATGATTTGTGACTTATTTTTGTATTGACTTTTGTTTTGAGTCTTGATTAGTGTGTTTTGTGTCTATATTATTGTTGATTGAAGTCTTGACTGCTTTGATTATTGATTTGACCTCACATCGACATTGTTTGTTTGATTCTTGATATAATTTAGGGTTTTTTTTATGGTTAGTGAGTCATTTTGATTATATTTTTCATTGTTAGTCTAAATTTGTATGTTATGTGTTATTGTTGATGGCTTGTGAGTCCTAATTTGCACGAGTTGTGTTTTAGATGTTACTTATTACAATATTTAGTTCAAGTCCCTTGTTTATACATATTGGTTAAGTTAATCATTATAAATTTAGGGTTTATCATGTGTTGTTGTTGATTTTTGAGTTAATTTTGATTCTAAATGCAATTGGTGTCCTTTTGTTGTAATGAGTTTAATTAGAGTCTTGATTCTTGTCACATATAGCCTAAATTTGTTATTTTATGTCATTGCCTTGATTATAGTAACCCTTCTCAACTCTTATCTAAACTATACTATAAACACTACATTAATTCTCTACTTATGCTTTTGCTTCTTTATATTATTGCATTTTCATGCATTCACGTGCCTTTATGCATATCACTTGATTGATGCATATCACTATCATGTGTGTGCTCATTTTTAGATCATTGAGATGCATCTTTGCATGCACCCTGACATGCATCACTATCATTCTTACATGAATTTCAGAATTGCATCACATTGCGTGCACCTCGACTTACATCATTCATCATATTTGCATGCACCCTAGATTTATTTAATGCTTGTGTGGATCATACATTTGCATTAGCATCATACATTACATCTTATATATACCTCTTGTTATCAGTCCTAAGATCTTAATCTCAATTGCTAACTCTTACTAACTCTTTCTAGCATTTATTTTTATTATCATTTACTTTCCAAGCACTTTTATTTATTGCTTATTATTATTTTTATTCAACAATTTTCAATCTATATTTATATGATATATCATATTTATATTAGTATATATTGCTATATCCTATTAATTTAATTGTGATTATACTCAAAGTTCTCAATCTCATTCCTCTTTATATTGTGAAATTCTATTTATTTAATTTATATTTATGTTCTCATTTTATTTCCATAATCTTAATCTCTACTCTCATCTCCTTTGAATTGTCTTTAATATTTGTAATATTATCATTATATGCTATTTTTTTTTCAATTATTTATGTTTTATTTTGTTTAGATTCTTGTTCAATATCTTGTTATTATTATTTTGAGTATATTTTCATAATTATTTTGTTTATATAATCAATTGTATTAAATTTGCCTTTGTTATTTGTGCTTAATTTGGTATCATATACCAAAAATAAACTAACTTGTAGTTGATGCTTTTTGTGCTTTCTTGGGTAATTAATGGCCTAAATTAAAATGAATCCTTTCATGTGTTTTCTTATGGTTGATTTTCTTTGTTATAATAATGTTAAGTCATTATTTTCAATGTTTTACATTAAAAAGTATTTTCATTAATTTTATTTTAATAAGATGACTCACTCACACTTCTTTTTCTACATTTCTTTTTTTACAACTTTGGTGACTAAATCTTGTCCATTTGCCACTTTTTACATAATAAAAGATTTTACACATATTCTAAACATAAAATGTGTTTTATTTTTATTTATGCCAAATACTTTTTATTTCAAATAAGAAATCTTTATTTTCTTTCTATTATAGCATATAATCTCATTTTCTCTAAGTTCTCAATAAAAATATTCTTTTTACATATAAAATCTTTTCCTTTTCATAAATCTAATATTTTAAGATGTATAGTGTTTATTCATGACTTTATTGTATTGTGTTCTTTTTAGTTTAAATGAGTCATTCAAATGTAAGAATATGGATTGCAAACTCTTGATTTTGGTTGTGTGTTCAATAATTTATGGTGTGAGAGTTATCCATCCAAGGTAAAAAAAATTGATATTTTGGGGCCTCATTTGATGGAAACTCACATTATGAATTAATAGTTCACACATACCACCAAAAATCATCTTTAAATGTTTTTTCTAACTCTTTTTCTTTATTCATTTGACTCTTAAAATTGTTTCTTTTAATTTTTTTAGCTTGTTTAAAAGTCAATTTAAACCTTATTTTTATACATTTTCACCCCTTTTCTTTGTTATTTTGACTTTCAAAATTGTTTTAAAACATTTCCATTTTCTTTCCTTTCATTTTACAATAAAATATTTTATAGCCTCGAAATTCAGAATATGGAGCAATCATGGAGGAAATGTTCACAAAAGTGTTAGTCATTCTTCTCTCTTACCTCTTTAGTTTCTTACTTTTTTTTCTTTTATTTTGTTATTTAGAATATTTATATTTGTTCATAACATGAATATTATGATTTTCCATGTTTTTATTATATTTTCTATACCATGTATGAGTTATTTGCTTTGTTATTTCATGCTTACAATGTTTCATGCATCTTAATAAGTACTATGTTTGCAAGTTTTATTTTACAATTTTATGTTCATATGTCATGCTCATGCATCTTGGCATATTCATGCATACTATATTATTGAGTGCTTATGTTTATACTCTGTTGCATTTGTGTGTCAAAGTTGATCCATGATAGTACATATTTCTTGGAAGCACTGTATAAAACTAGTAAGGCCGGTCCTACTCAGCATCTGAGCGGTATAGAGATATCTCAAATAAAAAGAGCCTGCTCCTGCTGACATTGACATTATAACCCAATGCTTTATCCTATAGGTGAATGTAGTTCCAATAGAGGGATCCCAGTTTGCCTAAGTCCCTAACCAGATAATTTCTCAAGTGATACCGAGTGGCGACTTCTTGTTTCTTCTGGCTAGGTAAAGGATTGTAAGTGCATTTATGCCATCCCTAAGCTCTTTCAGTACTCCCCTCACTTACCCTTTATTTTCCTATAATAAGAAAAAAGGCCCTATGATCTAAAATAATTGTCGAGTTGGATCCGCTATCATCAACAACGAAGTAAAAGAAGAAGAAAATGATGATTTTGATGGAGACAACAAATAAAACCAGTATTACTAAGGTACAAAATAACCTGTAAGTATATGTCATCCCTGGTTGAGTGAGAGAGATTTCTCTGGACTTAGGGATGGTATATTCTTACTAGTTCTTTTATACATTAGTAATATTGGTTTTATTTTCTGTCTCCATCAAAATCATCATTTTCTTTTTCTACTACTTCTTTCTTATAGTTTTTTCTCCCTCTCTTTAGCTAATTTATTTCAACGGAATAGAATTTCTCTATTTTTTTCTTAATGCAGATACACACTATTTAATTATTTGAGATGGCTATTAATTTAACCATGGGCTAGTATTTCCGTTGGATTGGAACAAATGTTCTTCCATCGATAGACTTTCATAGGGATCGTAAATTTTATTTAACTATCTAAACTACCAACCATTGTTATTTTTAGCGCCTATATGTACCTCAATAACTCTAATTTCTTCTATTAATACACAAATAAGGGTACGAACTTACCAATCCACTATCACAGTTTCATTTCCTATTATCATATTGGAAAGCGATAGATGTTTTTGGACACCAAGCACTTGGAGTTGAAGAAGTGTTACAGTTTATGGTGGATGTGGGAGTTAGATCAATTGCAAACTATGTCAATCAAATAGATGAGGCAAAAAATATATTTTTCATTTGAAAATTACAAATAATTCTATTTTTTTTAAGAATAAATATTGCAACAAAAGTTACTCCACATTGGAGCGTACAATAAAGTTTGAAGATATATATGATTAAATAAAATTTAAAGGTCTAGCTATTGGTGTGGTAGATGCTTTTGGACACCACATAGTAGGAGTTGAAAAGGCGTTACAATTTAGGGTGGATATGGGAGTTGGATCTAAAATATATATTTTTAATTTAAATAATTACAAATAATTCTATTATTGTTATCATTATTACTAATATGTGTTCTTCAAGAAAAAATACTGCATCAAAAGTTACTCCACTTTAGACCCTACAATGAATTTTGAAGATATACCTGATGAAATTGGCGTGGTACGTGACAAATTCAAGCTATTGGCGTGGTACGTGACAAATTCAAATCTTATATGGACTTCAACACCATTTGTCGCAGTTTACAAGGTATAACGGTAGTGCAACATCAAATAGAAGATTGTCCATCAGTTACAATTGCTAGGCTTGTAAGTATGGTTATTAGTTCCAGTAGAAGTCGCAGTGGATATAACAATTTTCTCCACTGCAACTTGTAGTAGAACTAACAACCATAACTGAAGGCCTAACAATAGCAACTAATGGACCTTCTTCTATTTGATGTTGCTCCATGGTCACACCTAGTAAACAACGATAAATTGTGTTGAAGTCCATATAAGACTTGAAGTCGTCACGAGCTTCTACCACACCAATAACTGGACCTTTGGATTTTATTCCATGAGATAAATCATTAAAATTCATTGTAGGGTCCTAAGTAGAGTATCTTTTGATGTGGTATTTGTTCTTGAAGAACTAATATTAGTAATAATAATAACAATAATAGAATTATTTATAATTGTTTAAATTAAAAATATTTTTTTACCTAATCTAGTTGATTGACATAATTCGCAACTAATCAAACTCCCACATCCACCATAAATTGTAACGCTTTTTCAATTCTTAGTGGTTGGTGTCCAAAAGCATCTATCAACTTCTAGTATGATAATTGGACATAAATTTGTGGTAGTGAATGTAATAATCTGAATTTATGTGGTTATTTATTATTATTTTATTAATATTATTAATATTATTATTATTATTATTATTATTATTATTATTATTATTATTATTATTATTATTGATATTGACATTATTATTATTTTATTGTTAATCATTATTACTATTGTTGATATTTTTTTTATATTATATATATATAAAGTTAAGTAAGTGAAACAATTAAAAGTGATATGGAGATGTATATATGAACGAGATCGTCTGCGCAAGAGAAGAATTTGATTTCTTTAGGAAAAATATATAGTTTGGTTCGTATATTTTTTCTTTTCTTTCTCTTCTTCATTAACCACCCAAACGACTTCCGATTAACACCAAATTTGAATCATAGCTTCTTCTCACTTCTACCTTTCTCTAGCTTTTATTTTGCAAGAAACTGTCCAGAATTGTGCAGAAATTCTATTTCTTTTAGTTGGCCTTCTATCTCCGATCTACACTGTTCTGGCGGGTTTCAGATGATAAGGTTGGTTCCTTTGCATTCCTCATGTTACCAGGAGTTCGTAGCCACCAACCACGCATCCAATCTATAGCCGTAGAATATTTGGCGAATATTTTTAGGTAATTTCAATTTATTTTTAGATTTAATTATTCAGTGAATATTTTGGGTGGTTTGATTCTACTAATTGTTAGGAACATTTTGGTATATTCGGTTTTTGTCAGATGTTATATTTTTCCGATGATGAATAGTGAATCCGATTGTGAATAGTGAATCCATTGATGAATAGTGAATCAGATTGTGAATAGTGAATCAGTAGTGAATACTGAATCCTGTAGTGAATAGTAATCAGCCCGAAAAATTTTATTTTTTTATAAAAGTATAAATTATGAGGATTAATTTTTATTTAAATTAGTTTAATTGTCAAAGATAAATTCCTTTAGCCTTAAAAGCTATGTTTAGAATATTCCTAAGTCATTTTCATAAATTCCTTTATTTTAATAATTTTTTCGGAATTTCAGAAAGTTTTATGAATTTTATTTACATAAGCATCTTTTAAATAAATACTACTTATTTTAGAGAGTTCCAAAGCAAAAGTCGTGGCATTTGGACAACCAAGAACGCATCGGTCAGCACGCTCCACCTGTGAGTTAATTTTATGAAATGTGTGTTGAGAATATTTAAATTAGAATTTTCATGTGGTTAATATAATATTTGAGTTGATTATGTGAAATTATTTATGATTATGTATTTTGTCACATTCATGATTATTTATTTTACTATTATGAATAATATTTAGAAAGATGCTTTGTGGAATTTATTTTATTCTGTATTATTTATTTTAATTATTTATCATATAAATTGATTTGGAGGAATGGTAGAACGTGCCACCTAGTGGGTGTCACCAGGACTGTGTGTGCACCAGTAATATTCTGTGAGTCAGCTATTGTTGATTGTGAGCCCTAGTCGAGCGTTGCTCTCTGGGTAGGATTATGGATTGTGATCCTTGGTCGAGCGTTGCTCTTTGGGTAGGATTATGGATTGTGAGGATAGATTGACTTTAGCTCTAGTATTGACTTTACCTTTGGGAAGGGAAGGGTATACATTATATTGTAATGCTTCTTGAGTAGGATTGGGGTGTGTATTAATGCAGAATGGGAGAGTAGTTGCTTATGCTTTATGATAGTTAAAGAAGCATGAACAGAACTACCTTACTCATAATTTAGAAATGGCAGCAGTGGTATTTGCGTTAAATATTTGGAGGCACTACATGTATGGTGTAACTTTTAAAATGTACATTGACACAAGTGCTTGAAGTATATTTTTTAATACAGAGATTTGAACTTGAGGCAGAGGAGATGGATGGAACTTTTGAAAGACTATGATTATTCCATTCTTTACCATCTAGGTAAGGCTAATGTGGTAGAAAATCATTGAGTAGAAAATCAGCAGGAAGCCTTACTATTATTATTATTATTATTGATATTGACATTATTATTATTTTATTGTTAATCATTATTCTTATTGTTGATATATATATATATATATATATATATATATATATATATATAAAGTTAAAGTAAGTGGAACCATTGAAAGTGACATGTGGATGTATATATGAAGGAGATCGTCTGCGCAGGAGAAGAAATTGATTTCTTTAGGAAAAATATCTAGTTTGGTCCCTATATTTTTTCTTATCTTTCTCTTCTCTATTAACCATCCAAACGACTTCCAAATAACACCAAATTTGAATCATAGCTTCTTCTAATCATCTTCTACCTTTCTCTAGCTTTTATTTTGTGAGAAACTGTCTAGAATTATGCATAAATTCTATTTCTTTTAATCAGCTTTCTATCTCCGATCTACAGTGTTCTGGCGGGTTTCAGATGACAAGGTTGGTTCCTTTGTGTTCCTCATGTTACCAGGAGTTCGTAGCCACCAACTACACATTCGATATGCACCCGTAGAATATTTGGCGAATATTATTAAGTAATTTCAGTTTATTTTTCGATTTAATTATTCGGTAATTATTTTGGATTGTTGGAAGCTATTTTTGTGTTCTACTAATTGTTAGGAACATTTTAGTATATTCAATTTTTATCGGATGTTATGTTTTTCCGATGATGAATAGTGATTCCGGTAGTGAATTGTGATTCCGATGATGAATGGTAACCCGCCCGAAATTTTTTTTATAAAAGTATAAATTATGAGGATTAATTTCCAATTAAATTAGTTTAATTGTCAGAGATAAATTATTTTAGCCTCAAAATCTATATTTAGAATATTCCTAAGTCTTTTTGATAAATTCCTTTATTTTAATAATTTTTCCGAAATTTCAGAAATTTTTATGAATTTTTTTACATAAGCATGTTTTAAATAAATACTATTTATTTAGGGAGTTCCAGAGCAGGAGCCGTGACATTTGGGCAGTCGAGAACGCATCAGCCAGCACGCTCCACTTGTGAGTTAATTTTATGAAATATGTGTTGAGAATATTTAAATTAGAAATTTCACATGGTTAATATAATATTTGAGTTGATTATGTGAAATTATTTATGATTATGTAGTTTGTCACATGCATGATTATTTATTTTACTATTATGAATAATATTTGGAAAGATGTTTTGTGGAATTGATTTTATTCTGTATTATTTATTTTAATTATTTATGATATAAATTGATTTGCAGGAATAGTAGAACATGCCACATGGTGGGTGTCACCAGGACTGTGTGCGCATTAGTAATGATCTATGAGTCGGCTATTTGTTAATTATAAGCCCTCATCGAGCGTTGCTCTCTGGGTAGGATTATGGATTGTGAGCCCTAGTCGAGCATTGCTCTCTGGGTAGGATTATGGATTGTGAACCCTGGTCGAGCGTTGCTCTCAGGGAAGGATTATGGATTGTGAGCCCTAGTCGAGCGTTGCTCTCTGGGCAGGATTAGTGAATTTGGGCCCTGGTTGAGTGGGACTCTCTGGGCAGATATATGTCTACTGGTTAGATTCTGGTCCGACTATAGCTAGACCTTGGTCAAGCTTGCTTTCTAGATCCGATAGTCATTTGGATTAAGAGAGCCGAAAGGCTAGCAGAACTTGAGATTTAAGGTTCTACCATGTTTTCCACCAAATGTTTTCAATATAAAATTAATTTGAGTAAAGTAAATGATTTTAACTATTTATTTTTATTAGAAAGGTTTTAAATAAATGTTTTAAAACCAACATGCATTTTATAAAATTTATTCACTCATTGAGGTCTGACTCCTCTCAATTATTTTTCCTGGATCTTGGGAGTCCTCTGTTAGTTCTTCTCTTTTACACTGGGTTTCTTCTTCTCCGGTTATTTTATTTAGGTCTATTTGATATATGTATTGTTTATTAAATTCTAGACATCGCAGTAGTAGATTGTTTTGTATAGCTTATATTGTGGATTTTATTTATTTGGAGTTATATGTAATTGATTATGGTGGATTTAAAAGTTGATTAATTTTATTTGCGAAATTTTTTTTTATGGCTTACTACGGGTTTCGAAAGCTTCACGCTTTTCCATCCCCTAGTGCCGGTCATGTACCCTTGGAGTTCGGGTCGTGATAGTGAATTCCTATCATAAGCTCGTACCCTTATTCATACATTAATAGAAGAACTTGTAGCTATTGAGGGACATATATGTGCTAAAAATAACACAGATTACAAAATTAATAATCACCTTTGCAAAAAAAATTATCAATTAGATGAGATATTAATTAGTCAATAAATTATTAACTTATAGAACATAATTGCATTTCATATAAAATGTACAATTTTTTTTGTAAAGTTTATTTATTTTTATTAAATAAAATTTATAGATATATTTATTATGTCCAAAGGTATATTTTTTTGTGCATATTTAACCATGCCAAAACTCTATGTCAATGGAGAATAAAATAAAATAAAGTGTAGATTATAGAAATAAATAAAATCACACAATTATTGTTACAACAGTTGGCTAGTAGTTTAGGCAGTTAAATAAAATTTACCATCTCCTTGAAAGTTTACCGGCGGAAGAACATTTATTCATTTCAATTGAAACACTGGCACATATTTAAATTAGTTGTCATCTCAAACAATTAAATAGTGTGTATCTACATTAAGTAAAAAAGAGAGATTTTATTTCACTAAAAAAATTAGCTAAAGTGAGGGAAAAAATATAAGAAAGAAGTAGAAGAAGAAAATGATGATTTTGATTGAGATGAAATACAAAACCAATATTACTAATATACATAATATCCAAAAAGGATATATCTTACTTAAGTCCAAATAAAGCCCTCTCACTTAACCAGTGATGGCATATACTTACTGGTGGTTTTGTATGTTAGTAATACTAGTTTTATTTTTGCTAAAGATATTAAGAACTTCATTTATAACTCACTCTATTCTTGATGGAAACTTTCAAGAATCTTCTTAAAAGCATTTGTATTATCAACATCATTTGTTCCAACAACAGGACCTGTTGGAACTTGAGTTCTCTCAGTAACTTGGTCTTGAATCTATTTCTTAAAGTTCTCCACCATGTGGGGAACAAAGCTTTCTAGCCTTACTGCAGTAGGCACCTCCTCCTGATCTTGAGACTCGTCATTGTCTTCCTCCATAAAACTTCTTGTTCTTGGCATTTCAGCAATGTTCCACTGAGCGTGCCAAAATATGTTTACCTCTGGCCCTTTTTGTTGATTTTATGAGCGTGCCAGGTATGTGAGGTACACTAACCTGAGGATCCTAACTTCTAAACAGATGATTTGATATAGTTCAGGGGACCTAAAACTACTGGGTTCTTGAATTAACCATAGAGAAACTAGTTAAATTCAAAGCTGAAAATGAAAATAAAAATATTTACAAAGAACTTAAATAAAAAAATAGGAAACTCCATTGATTTTTGTCTAGAATAATAAGAACTATCACTAAAAATGAAAAACAAATGTTCATTGAAATTAAAATTGAAATGGAAAAACAAAGGAAAGTTTAATCATTGTCTAAGTTATTGAGTCTATGTTGTTGTCTATAGAGATTATGTGTTGAGTCCCTTATGTCTGTAGGAGTTAATTCTTTTATCCATTCTCTTCTGATAACCATCTCCCATGTTGCTATGCCCCTTAATTTTCTCTAACTTAACTGACAAACTAATTAATTAATTAAATAATTAATCAACTTAGGATAATTAAAACCAATGAACTTTTTAGGTTCAAAGGTGAATTAACCTGCTAGAGAAGTTAAATGAAGTTACAGGCATAGGTTAATGACCTTGCATGTGAAGGCCAATGAACTTAACCTATATGTCTTACCTAATTAACTTGCATTAACAATGAAGTTACACAATGAACTTGAATATGAGAACATCAATAACAATTGAATGAACTTTGCATTAATGAAAAGAAAATATAAACTATTATAAAAGTGTAAATTTAATAAATATAAAGGTAACATACTAGAGGTTCATCAAACATAGTAAAAATAAAAGATAACAAAGATAACAAAAGCCTTAGTCACTATTAGAGGACACATATTGTCTATGGCTTCCAGATCTTGTGTTTCTTCTTATAACAACTAGCTTTATTTCCTGCATTATCCTTTCTAAGTCATTCAATTTTTCTTCCATTTATTTGGCTCTGTCTTTAAAGTTCCATTTTTGACTGTTTGAGCTCCATTCGATCATTAAAGTTAATAGGTAATCAGTTGGGCTATCTTCTATAGTTGGTCCTTCAGTGCCTGCTATCTGAGTCGGGAAAGCTTTTATTGAAGGACCATATTCTAGTTTTTTATTTTATGCTCTCATGAAATCTTTGCATTTAGTTGTTATGTGATCAAACTTACCACAAAACCAACATATGGAAGGTAATTTTTCATACTCAAAAGATACTAAATTCCCCTTTCCTTCAAAAATAAAGCCACGTGGCAAAGGTTAAGATAAATCAATTCTCACTATCATCCTCAAACTGAGTAATCATATCTCATCCCTAACTGTAAAATTGTCATTTGAAACAATTCCTGCATAGAAATTGTTTGCAATATGCAGAACATTTTCACTATTTACTAGAGTAGGTAGACCCCTGACTTGCATCCAAAAATTCTCATAGTTAAAATATATTTCCTCAAATGATTTCCCTACTTCCTAACTTTGCAATACCAATAAGGATTTAAAGATAAACCAACGTGCCTTATTGTATTAATCATATCAGCTTTTGAATAAAATTCTCTCACTGTTATAGGGCTAGCCAAAACCATATCTGAGTTAGCATAGTCAATAGGGTGGAAGCAATGTAGATTATTTCAGTGAATATTTTCCCTATTAGCATGTTCTTTATTCTAGAAAGCTCTTTTCCCTTAGGCTCATAGGTTTCTTGTTTCATTGTTCTGGTCATTTTGATGTAAGTGATCTTATAAGAGATAAGTAATGAATCTTTAAGGATAAATTAATGAACTTTTATGATTTTATTATTGAATTGAAATGTGAATGTCAATGAATATACAGTTAAAGTTCAATGAACCTTTAGGTCATAAGTAATGAACCTGCAGGTTAAAGATTTATAAACATACAGGTTAATAGGTCAGTGAACCTACAGGCGAATGTCAATGAACATGCAAGTAAAGCTCTATGAACCTTTCTTATTTAAGTGATGAACCTACATGTTTTAATAGTTTATGGATAATAACTAATAAATATGAGTATTCTAAGTAATGAACATTTATGCAAAAGATAATGAACATGTGTATTTTGATCTATGGATTAAACCTAATGAAAGTAGAATCATAGATGAATAACAAAAAAGATGTTCAACATAGAATCATAAAAACATAAAATATTATAGATAATTTTATTATATTTTAATGAAGCTAAAGTTTTTATTGAATGAATCAAAACATCACTGAAAGAAAATAGGTTTTTGTTCGCTTACAATAGGAAATTTGAGAGATAGAATCACTAAACTCATAAACTAACAAAGAGTTTTTCTTTCATTGGCGAGTCATTAAATAGATGAGGGACAAAGAGATGGAGAGAGAGAGAGAGATAGAGAGTGAAAGTCATGCATTATGGATATAGAGGGTCGTGTGTCTCATGTGTTAACTGTCGTTAAAGTACCATTTAAAAAAATTAAGCACACTTCTATTCATGTAGCATGTGTAATGGACCCCTGATCCATATTGGAATATAGACAGAGGTCCATGGTGTAACAATTGGAAATACAAGCACATCAGACTGGCACCATCTATAATATCATTAAAGTAAGAAGCAGGTAGAGAAATAAGTAATATGGGTACAAACAGAAATAGAAATAACCTACAGTATGCTAATAAAGGTGAAAGAGATTTTTAAATTACTAAATTATCCTTTAGTAGCATACGTGTAATTCGTATGTATTTGTACACGTTGTAGAGTAGCTTTTTTATTTTAATAACTAGCAGGTGGCTCGCGAGATGCACAGAAGACTAAGTTTTGTAAATAATATTTTATTTTAAAATATGGAATAACGTTATATGAAATAATATATTGGGATTAATTGGTTTTTGAATTTAGTGAGAAAATAATAGATGTTGATGTTTGTTATTTTTTATAATGGGAATAAATATATTTCACGGAGGTAATTATTTAGCAATATTTTTTTATGAAATATTTAGAAAATATCAAATGATGGCCATATATATGAACATAATTTGTTATAAAAAAAATACATAATTAATAAATTATAGAGAAAGTAAACAAATACTTTAGAGTCAACACATTGATTACAATCCTTGAAAGTTTATAACACAATATTTGATGGTAATTTAGAATTTCTACTGTTATTTTTGAAAATTGTAACTTTTATGAGATGAAGATTAACATTACATGACTCAAATGCACATGCATCTTTTTTTGAAAGGCACTTATCTCTTACTAATAATGACTATCCAACGAACAAATAGGCATGTTTATATGTACGGTAAGAAACCTTCCATTTTTTTTAATTGAACTATCAATATAATCGGTATTGAAGGATAAGTATGGTGAGAAAGGGTCATGAACCATCAGTGCCCACCCTTTCCTTCCCCCCTCCCCCCCCCCCACTAAGCCAATAAACACTTTATGCACTGGGTGTGCCCATTGTTTAGTTATTTACAATAGTGGTGATGGTTCACAACCCTTTCTCTTTAGCGTCAGCCTTGATATGGAACGTGGTAGATCTTGCAAAATAAGAAAAGCTTAGTCAGAGAGGGCTCTAATTTCCTAAAGCCCCTCCGATGGTTAAGTCAATCTTTGGATTCATGGGAGCTCAAAGGAAAAATGGTGATTTCTTGATAAAAAAGTAAAGAGAATGAAGAAGAGAAGAAAAGATATAGATGGTGAGAGAGGTGATCGTGTATGTGGAAAAGAGGGTGTGTGTGTTATGTAAAAGGTACATGGGCCTCTGATTACGAAAAGTTCTTTATGGGAGAGTTTGTTAGGAAGTAAAATAAGTGTCCACTTTTTGTTGGGAGGGACACTGCCTTTGATGGCTTCATCATGCATGACTAATGTTTGTTTGGTTGATACTTAATGTGACAGGCGATAGGGGTACGTCAGGTGAGCCAGTTGTACCAAGTACAGTGCTTTAAGAGCACATTGCTTTTTGGTCTTTAGGCAAGAAAGTACAGAAGAAAGAGTCCCCCATGGTTGATTAAGTCAGTCGAATTGGAATCCTGAGTGAGGAAGAGCTTACAGGAGCATTCTAAGTAGTGAGACGTGACATGGGTCAATAAGTTAAAGGCTCCCGAGGTGGCATCCTAGCTGGCATCACTTTGCATGTGTCTCTGTGCCATTGGTTTAAAATTTTCCATGTATTAGCAATAGTCCCTGTAGACGGCGGGGTTTAGCGCGCGCCCAAGTTTATTGCAACCGCGATACTATTTGAGCTCAGGGCTCTAGGGAACACACTAACCACTGTCACAAAGACATGGCGTGGAGATGAGGAGTCGCCACCCAGGGTAATAACTGGGA
>CATIWM010353084.1:0-10303 GCA_949671775.1 Mallotus repandus | reverse complement strand
ACCTCAAAGAAGGTGGTAGGCTCTTTAGTCATGATCTTATCTTTCAGCTTTCCTAACCGTGTTCTATTTTTCATTGCCTGTATAGCCACTTCATCACTTAAGTTCTCGATCTGCATAGCAACTTTGTTAAATCTATCTAAGTAGCTTCTCAGTGATTCTGTGGCTTCCTGCTTGCACATCCGGAGATCATTTATATTCTTTACAGGTGGGACATTGGTGATGAATCGAGTTCTGAACTTCTCTACCAATTCTTCAAAAGATGAAATAGAATTTTTAGGAAGTTGGTGAAACCACCTCTGAGCAATTTTGGTGAGCGTACTTGGGAAGAATCGGCATAATATTCCATCATTCACATTTTGGAGCATCATCTTAGTCCAGAATGAAGAGATGTGGATGATCGAATCTTCGGTGCCATCGAATTGGTCCAGCTGAGGTAGTTTGAACTTGGACGGGATTTTGGTTCTGATTATCCTGCTTACGAAGGGTGTTGTTTCCTCCAAGACACATTCATCTTCCTTTATTGGCCCCGCCCAAGATTTTTGGATTGCTTGCTCTACCTTTTAAGCTATCTGGGAATCATCTAAGGCAGAACGACTTGTACTTGACTCCCCTTTCGAATTTTTTTGAGCTTCTTTATCCCTTCTGGGAGCACTATGAGACACCACAGGTGGTATAAGCACATTATTCTTTGGATTAGCAACTTTGAGATTATTCCCTTGAATTAAGGTGTTTAGTTATCATTGCATAAGGGTCATCTGGGCTTGGATGTGTTGGATCATTGCCTTTTTATTTATGGGAGGCAGGTTAAGTGTCTAGGTTACCGTGTTGAGATCTGGTGTGTTTGTAATAGGGGTTCCTGAAAAACTTGGGAAAGGTTCGGAAGCAATAGGTCTACTAGTATGATGTAGAGGAGCATAATAAGGAAAGCTTTTGCCAGGTGTTGCCCATCTATGGGTGATTCCGGAAAGAAGGATTTAGGATGACGATCGCCCATAAATAAGGGCCAATGGGTCAATTGGCAGGATAGGGGCTGACTGGTTAATGGGGAGAATAGGGGTTAATGGATTGATGGGAGCATTTGAGGTTGTTCCTAGTGGATTGATCTGAGTGTTGGTAGCTAGCGGTGGGCTGGATGCCATGTTTGGGGTTGCTCAGCTAGGTAAATTCGTAATGGTTTTGACTCAAGAGATTCCTACAGATGGCGCCACTTGATAACTTAATTTTTGAAACCTTCGAGTCTTGTGGTCAAGCAATCAATAAATAAGCAAGGTGAGATGTGACCCCTACAAATCCTCCAATGCTTAAGTTAGAGAGAGAAAATTAAGAGAGATAAAGAGAGAGAGTAATAAGCTAAAGGAATAGAATAGAATAATATGAAGAGAGGTGAGGAGTATTTATAGAGAATGGGGTGCTCAAACCTGAGAGGAATAGGATTCCTCTTCCTTATAGGATTTGTCCTTACTTGAGGCGGTTCCTCCTGACCCGGAAGACTTCTTGATGAGGGACTTTTCCGGATGAGGGATGCCTTTTCCAATTTGGATTTGGTCTTCCTTGCTCTGCAAGTCACTTTTAATTAGGAATATAAGTTATTAGTTGAATAGAAATATACCTGAGGGGTATCAGGTGCTATTACAACAACTTGCATTAGTGTTTATCTTCAAGACTCATGGAGGAGGAACATTCTCGCCTTTGTTCATGTATTATTGAATTGAAAAAGTTAACAAATTTTCTAAATTACTTCTATCTTGATTTTTTTTCCTTTTATAGAATGAATTAAAAGATAATACCAATATTGGAAAACCATTATATATGCTTACCCAATACCAATATTCCAATATTGGTATAACAATTACCATTGGTTCCGATATCATTGGTACCCAATACCAATATTGAAATACCATTATATGTATTTATTAAATGACTATAAATTGGCATAAGACCAGTAACAAGTTTTATTGGTGCTTTATAGGACCTCAACTCTCTGATAGAGTTAACAATACATTTCTTTCAGTCTCTACCTTTCTCCAGATCCTAACCAGTCTCCCCGATGGAAAGCAACAACCAACTGAGCCTTGCCAAAGATAAGGAAGTTCTTAACTCTAAAATGACATTCCTACAGCTAGTAGATTCACCGAAAAAAAAATAATTCACAGGCAAAGAGAAACACTAGCTGGGAAAATTTTCACTTCAAAGAGATACACCTCTATAACAATTTCTCAAATCATCTCCCAAATTTGGTCTGTACCAAATCTTGTAATGGTTAAGCAAATGAAGATGCCAAACATGTTCCTTTGCAAGTTTGGTACTAAGCAGGAAAAGCAAAGAGTACTCAATGGAAGTCCATGGGAAGTTCAAAGAAATTTACTAGTATTAAAAGAATGGAGCTTGGATCTTACTGAGGAAGAACTGAAATTCAATCTTTAGTGCTTTTGGGTGTATATCTATGGGCTACCGCTATAGCATCTGACCAAGGATAACGCATAAAAGGTAACTGCCAACATATTTACAATTTTAAATCTGATGATCAAGCAATGTGCATAGACAAAGAATGGGAACCGGTGATGCGGTTGAAAGTGAAAGTCGACCTGGAGAAACCTTTGCCTAAAGGATTCATGAATGGGAAGGAGGGCAAAGATCAAGGGGTTAGTTTTCAGTATGAAAGGTTACCCTCCATTTGTAGCCTTTGTGGCTTCTTTGATCATAATACCTTAGTCTGTAAAATCACAACAAAAATTGAGGAGCAAGGCAGAATCGTCAACAATGGAGATGATTATGGCCCATGGCTCAAGGCAATACCGGTGAGGAGCAATCGCCCGGAAGCTAACCCTTATTGGGACGAAGAAGCCGGTTACGGACTCAGTCTTATTCAACATGATTACTCGGCAGATAATTTAAAAAGCCAATCCAAAGCTAACAGCAACAGTATAGGTTGTGAGCCTATTAGAGTTGGTAGGACATCAGATGGGGAAAAGAAAGATTTAGAGGGTCTAGCAAGCATCTCTCTCCCATGCTTCCAAGGCCTGACAATCAAGGAAAGCTTGGATAGCGCTTCAAATTTCTTGGGAACAAAAGCCAATGGAAAAGCCATAAAAATCGGGATAGAGAATAAGGAAGCTACAGACCAAAAAGCTAAAAAAGAAAGGAGAAGTTACCCACCTCAACTACTACTGCATAAGACATGACAACGTTAGAGACTGACAAGTTTTTTTTTTCGAACAACAGACTGATAAGTCAAGTGAGCACGGGTTAGAGGTGGACTACCCCAAGAAGAAGAGTGCCAGACTTGACTTGATGACGACAGTAGGTCCCCTTACAAGAGCTAGCATACTTGGACCAGAAAATTCCAAGGAAGTGAGAAACAAAATCAGCTCAACCCAAGCCACAAACTTAAAGCCCGCAAGACCAAGCTGAAGGAGTTAGCCAAGGCTTCAAGCCCATGTGCTGTTTCACCCCAGTTCGAAACTGCTACCATTTCAGCAGTCGATGGAAAGGATACAGACCAAGCTCTTGCACCGCTAACGAAGGTCCCGATCTTTGAAATAACCTCTAGAGGAAAGCTTTACAAGCACTAAGTCATGTTAGCCAAAGCAAGCCTCATTTTTGTTAGGCAGTAATATTGTTACGAGATTGCTTGTTTCTTAGCTTCACAAGGTTTTTAAGTTTAAGTATTTAGTTTATTTTCTTAGTCTTGCTAGAGATCAGTTCTAGTTTTAGTTCTAGGTACTTAGACATATCAAAACTTACTTGAGTTGATAAGTTTTTTAACATCTACGTAAGAGACTACACATGAGGCAGTCTCGGAAAGGTCTTGGGAGGGGTTGTTCATTTCTAGTCTGTAGGAGGATGTCTAATCCTTATTTTGTTCTTTTATTTTAGTTGTCTTGTAGGCTTTTAGCATGTGTCCTCTATGAGGCAAGTTACAGAAATGAAATCCCATTTTCTTGACAAAAAAAAAAAAAGACTATTAACTAGTATCGTGCAGATGATTTAGTATCTTGTTACGAAATTAAGACATTAATTAAGAGCAGAGTTTGAATTCACTCTCTTTACACTTATAATGCTCATTAGGCGTAGTTTAAAAAAAATGAACATAAACTGCTAATAATTATTATGATATATATGTAAGAAATTAGAACTTATTTTGCTGTAAAAGATATTATTGTTTGTGGTAACTTTTATTATTTAGAAAAAATAGAGATAAATTATTTTACTAATCTCGTTTGAATTTTCCAAAAAAATATTTCAATAAATATATCAAATTAAAGTTAGAAAAATATATTCTTAAAATAATTTTGACATGCCAAATAAATAATCAATAATCCTTCAAAATCAACTGGCTGAAAACTATTACCTTCAATTTAAATTCAAATAAAAAGTTAAAAAAAAAATTCTATTCAGCCATACCAAATTGTTTTTTACATGAAAATGTTAAATCTTTTAGTCAACATACGAAGAGAAGAAAAATGCCACTTTTTAATAACAAAACTTTCAACTTCGCCTTTTTATCAAGTTTTTAGAATTTTCTTCTTCAAGACTATAATTGGCTGCAATTACAAATACGCACCAATAATTCAGATAAAACCACTTGCCCAACATCATCAACAACTATCTACACATACATCAAACCAACCCAAATTCTTTTTTTCTTCTTTTCTTCTCTTTTTTTTTTAAATTCACAACCAAATTCACATATTAATTAATTTAACTTATTTGAGAGAAATATATAATAATATTATATATAACATAATAATAATTATTATTATAATAATATTCATTAAGAAACTGAAAAACACCACGGAGAAATAAATCATCGAACGACAGCCGTAGATGTATGTATGACCAGATCAGGTCCGTTCGTCCATGTTTATGTGTTCTGATCGACGGTGGTGATTCTTCATCATCCGAGCTCTCACGATCATTCAAATGTTTCATTTCTTTTTTCTTCTCCCCAAAATCGTACGATCAAACACTCCAGATTAAATCTTCTGCAGCTTATCAGCAACAACAAGAGGATTCGCTCGCGCGATCTCCTCCCTACCGATCTTCTTAAAATCAAAGGTACAGTTATGTTTCTCCGGGTACCTATGGGTCCCACAAAACATACTCTCGCACCGACATCTAAACCCGGTCAAACCGACCCGTTTCCTACACACAAAGCACCGATTCGGCTTTTGTTCAACAGCCACCACCACAATTCCCTCGTCCTGTTGCTCCGTCGTCGTCGTCGTCGCAGAAGGACTTCGTGTTGCGACCGGAACCGGTGCCGGAGAATCGACAACAACCACAGCAGGAGACGGAAATGATGAGGAAGGAACGGAGAGAGAAGCTTTAATAGAAGCTTCCTGTTGTCGTTCTTTGAGGCAATAATCTTTGTAACATGTTGAGCAAAGATTCATGGTGGCGGCACTTCCGACAAAACCGCAATTATTAGCGCAGAGGCGGTGACCTTCAGGAGCTTGGCATCGATGCTCTTCCGCCATAACTGTAATCAAAATTTTTACCTCGATCTGCTTATAAACTCTGCAATTTATTCAAAAATTATAGAAAAAACTCGAAAAAAATAAAAATCACGCGCACGAACCTGAGAATTTTACAAGGAATTGAGAAGCGAGGAGTGAAACAGAGGAGGAGGTCAGAGGGTGAGGGATAAGGATTTTTTTTTTTTTTTTTTTTTTTTTGTGTCGTGGGGAGGTGAAGAGGAGAAGAAAAAGGAAATGAGAACTGAGGAAACAAACAGAAACAGAAAAAAGAAAAAGAAAGAGAGGAAGGAGCGGCGAATAGAGACAAAAGATTAATATTTTTTAATGCTAATTAATTTAGCTAATCTTATTTTATTGTTTTAATTAATTAATTAATTATTTGATCGATTGAATTATTCTTTCTTTTATTTTTATTATTATTATTAGTTTTTTTTTTTAACAACTTTATTATTATTAGCTTTGAAAAAAGTAAAATATAAGAGACAAATATCTGAGAAACAGGCTGGAAGATATTAAAAAAAAAAAAAGGAAAATTCCTTGTTTTAAAGACTGATTTGTCTTAGTTTTTTAAAAAAGCGAATGATTTGTTTACATCATTTTATATTTAATTTTATAAATAATAATTAATATTTAAAAAAAATTATATTATTAAATTACTCAATATTTAATAATTATTTATGCAATATAATAAAAAATAAGTATTTTACATTATGTATTTCAAAAAAAAAAAGTGTTTTACATTATGAGTTATATAATTGTTCCTATATTAGTTAGTATAATACATTGAAAATAATCAATACTTTTAAAAAATTTAATAAAAATGGAAAATAAATAAGAGGTACATTAATTTTTTAAACCTTATTTTTATTTTATGAAGTTTTTTCTTAATTTCCATTAAAAATGTTATTAATTTTATTTTTAAATTTTTAAATATGATAATTATGTAACATTTTATTTTAATTATTTTTTTATTCCTCCCAAACTTAGTGTCACTATAGTAGCTTAAAATTTTATGTAATACTCAGTTCAAAAAAAAAATTATGCGATACATGCTGATTTTCACATTTAAATTTTAAAATTTTTCAATACAATAAATTTTTTTTATAAACTATAAAACAGATTTATGTTATTTTTATGATAAACTAAAACAATAATAATAATTTTCTAATTATTAATTTTAAATATATAAATCACCGATTAGAATTTAGTAATTAAATTTTATTAATTTCTATGCACTGATTGACATTAAACACGTGGCCTCTGTTGATTTAAAAAAAAAAGAAAAAGAAAATAATTAAATTAAATTGTTGATGTTGTTTAGTGAGTCAATGGTGGTTAAGCGGGTAATTATCATGCATGGTGACGGTGTGGTGATGGTTCATTGTTTATCTGCTTAGCTGTATCCTAATTTCTGGTCAAATTTTGTCTACCAATTTTATTATTATATAGATTGATGTTCCATTTTTGAGATTTTTTTTAAAACCTTAATAAAGTAAATTCAACCTCATTACCATTTACATGAGTAGATGTTGGTTGCAATTTTTTTTATTTATCAATTAGATGAATTTGAATATTAATTTTTTGAAAATCATTTTATAATTATATTATTTAGCAAAATGATTTTCATTGATTTTTTTATTGACAACTAATTTTGATGATTAATTCAATATAAATTAATGAATTCTGATTTAAAAAAAACAACTTTTAAAATAATATTTCATGAATATTAAAAAGACTGATTAATAAATTTATAAAACTTATCTTATTACATTATTTATACAAATAACATTTACTTAGCCTTTTATTTATTTATTAGACGCTTAAACCATGGTAAATTACATAATAGAACTGCAAGAAACTTGATTTATTCCCACATCCAAATTTAAGTAAAATTATAATAAAAAATGTGGTTAAATTATTTCTCTACGTATAAAAAAATGATGAATGTGTGATTAAATGTTGTGCAAGAATAAATTAGCTACATTTTATCAGAATGATGGCAGTAATTATTCTCTTATCATTATATAAAATTAACAAAATTTTATTAGTATTGAAAATAATAATTATAAAAAAGCTAGAATTTTTATATAAAAAAATATCATTCCAATTATTATTAATATATCATTTTTTTATCTTAAATGAAGAGATAAAAATAAGAATTGAACCCTTTGAAGGGAGATGTACCGCTTAACTATTTAATTTTTGACAATAAATAAAAAAATAATAATTTTTTTAATTTAAATTATCGGTATTTAAAGTTATTAAACCACGAATAATTTGGTTTGTCTAGTAGGATGAAAAGAGTAAAAATCCCTCAACTATTAAGTGCAACTATATAAACTATAATTTAAATTTAAAATATTACTAAAGTAAGAATAACTCCTATTATATCGATATAATATTTGTTGATATAATTTATTTTTTATTTAAATATATTAGATAAAAGTTAAAATATCTTCGACGTTTATAGAACAACAATTTGATGATTATACTATAAATGATGGTCAAATCACATTTAATTGGACGAAAATTTTTGCACTCTATTTATTAATTTTTGTTTTTTTTTTTTTTTTTAGTATTATAAATTACATAACTATCATTTATTGAAACTTTTTATTCTTTTATTAATTACAAGTACTAAATTATTTTTTTTTTATTTTTCTTTTAAATTTATTGTTTGATATTTAAATTTTTAAAACTACTTGTGATTATTTTTTTTTTACGTTAATAAAATTTAATACAGTTAGTTTTTTTTATAGGTACTCTTTAACTTTTAACTTATGTTGATTGTCAAATTTGTACAAATTATAGTAAATAACAGATCTTTTATTTTTTATGGAGAGGTTTTTTAAAATATCATATGCACATAATTTTATTTTTTATTTTTATCACCATTTTTTTAAAAATAATTTAAAAATCAAATTATGTAATTAAGAAAATCATTATATAAATTCAATAATAATTCATCATATAAAAAGCATTCATAAATTCATTGAAAAGAGCTAAAATCAATTTACATGTAATTTAGATCAAATATATCTCAACAAATACTCAAATTAAACTATACAATGAAAAGTCTATTTAATAAAAAAATATAGCACTTACCTTTCTATTATTAATATGTTATAACACTTATCTTAAAAATTAAAATTACAACAATTTTTTATATGATGAATTTTTATTAAATTTTTGTAATATATGTTTTTAATTATGTAATTTAATTTTTATATTATTTTTAAAAAATTATGATAAGAAAAATAAAAATAAAATAATGTGCATATGCTATTAAAAATTGTTCATAAAAGTAAAAATTAAAAAATTGTTCATAAAAAGTGAAAAAATTTGTTATTTTTTTATAATCGGTGCAAATTTTATAATTTTCTAAACAAATTAAAAGGTAGTGAGTGCTTATAAAAAAATAATTGACTATGCTAAATTTTTTAATGAAAAAACAATGTAAGCTCAAGTATAATTAGTTTTATAATTTAAAATATTAAATAGTAAAATTAGAAAAAAATTAAAAAGAGTATAGTTTGAGAATAGTAGTTAATGAAAAAATAAACATTTTAAACTAAGAGTCATTATGTAACTTTAAATTTTAAAAATTTTAAAAAATATAAAAATAAATAAATAGGGTGTAAAAATCTCCACCTTTATATGTGAGTTATTTACCTAAATTAAATACATATATATACTTTATCTTTATATTATTAAAACTAAAATGGATAAATAAATATTCTAAATTAAGAGTCATTATGTAACTTTAAATTTTAAAAATTAAAAAAAAAGTATAAAAATAAATAAATACAGTGCAAAAATTTACACCTTTATATGTGAGTTATTTACCTAAATTCAATACATATATATACTTTTTCTTTATATTATTAAAACTAAAATGGATAAATATACAATAATATAGGCATTTTCAAGAGGCATTTGGTGAATCATTTTCAGCATGGTATGGTGGGATAATGATTGATAAGCTTTGAATAAAGATTTTGTCTTTGTCACTTGTCATCTCCAACTTGAGGTATGGACCACCAACACCAAGTGGGCTACTGGTGGATGTATCTCACATCGATGAGTTTAAAACAGATATGAATATTGGGAAAAAAAAAATTAAAAAAATAAAATTGGCCATCATCTTAAAAATGAGTATCATGCTAAATACAGTATAACATATATATAATGGAGGTACGTTATACTGTATTTAGTATATATATATATATACATACTAATAAATAATTGTATAAATAAAAAATTTATTCAACTCGTAATATATAGTAAATATATAATTAAGCATATTATTATTATTATTAAATAAAAATTTAAAAATAATAATATTATTATTTATTTATATAATAATTTAATATTAATTTAAAATAACTATAATTTATTATAATTTTTATAAATTTTTTATTTAAATAATTATATGATACTACTTTAATATTTTTAATAATTAATTTTTCTCAACTCTAAAACTAATTTTATATAAAAACAAATACTATGATCAAAATCAATTGTAAGATAATACAAAATTATTAGTTATTTATTAATATAAAATTTTAAAATAATAAAAATTATATTTTCTTAACATAACAATTTAAATATTATAACCTATTAAACTTATAATTTATTACAATTTTATAAATTTTTTATTTTAACTATGACACTTTATTTTTTTAATATTTTTATTTACACAAAAATTAATTTAATGCAATTTTTAACTTCAACTAATAATTAAATAATAAATATTAATTAATTTAATTTTAATTCTTTTTGTTAAATTTTATAAAAATATCTAAAAATGATAATTATACTAA
>CATIWM010353018.1:0-24866 GCA_949671775.1 Mallotus repandus | reverse complement strand
TATTTTAGTAATTTTACCTATTTTTATTAGGAGTTTATTTAGGGTTTACTTTTGGTATATAAGCTTATTTACGCCTTGTTTTGGACGGCTTTTGATTTCTAATAAATTATAGAATTTGTTTTTCCCAAATTCCCTAGAATTCGATAGAATCAATAGGGGTTTGAAGGTTGCGAATCGCTATTCTTTAGAGTCAACGATTTTTGCAATTATTTACCTTCCGCTACATCAAAAAGTATGGAAAAATCCTGAAGAGTTCAATCCTGAAAGATTTGAAGACAACCCAATTGAGTTTAAAGGGTCATCAAGTTGTGAAATGTTACCATTTGGTGGTGGAAGAAGAGGGTGTCCTGGAATTGCAATGGCTACTGTTGAGCTTGCACTTGCGAATTTTTTGTTTTGTTTTGATTGGGAATTGCCTTATAATATGATCAAAGAAGATATCAACATTGAAGAAGCACCTGGTCTTACAACGTATAAGAAATAACCTTTGTTGCTCGTGCCAATCAAATATCAACCTGTATCAAAAAATTAAATTATTATTATTATTATTATTATGCATGAAGAACTTGTTAGCTGTGATTAGCTTTGATGTTCTGTACTAATAAGTAATGTGTTTATAATCAACACTGAACCAATAAAACGATTCATCTTGTTTGCGAAACAGTTCATACTTGAAGGGTGTACGTTAATGCTTAGAATTTTTATTTTTATTTTTATTTTTATTTTTATCTAAACTACCAGTATTTAAAATCTATTGGATTCTTATTAATTTAGTTTGAACCGGACATGACCACGAAGGTGGTAAAAGTCTTCTAACAACTATTTTAATGTGACTGCATACACTAAAACTTAAATTTGATACCTAATTTAAGTGAAAACAGCTCACTGACAACTAATCATAACAATTATTGGTTAGAAATTTTGGTTTTTAAGTGCCATCAAATGTAAAAAAATTTCTTTTCTTTAATACTAAAAGAATTAGTCGATATAACCAGACACAAATAAATGAGAATATTAGTGTTCAAATTCTCATCATATCAAATTATGAGTAAACTATATTATAACTTAATTCACATTTTCTTTCTCTTATTTGAAAATCAAACCTTTACATTCTTTAATTTTAATTCTATCAACATTTTAACCCTTCCACTAAATTTTTCATTAATATCTTAATAAATAAGATATTTTATCCCCTCTATTTTATATAAACTAACACTTTAATCTTTTTATTTTAGTAAAATTAAAAATTGTTCTTTTTAATTTTTTAATTATTTCAAATTTAAAGTCACAAGTTTTAATAAAAGTTCAATAATTACATATATTTCCATCAACATTTCAAATTTTTTTTAAAAAAAAATCAAATTATGGTGCTAATAAATTCATTAATATTCATCAATTTTTTTTATATTTTTTATATTTGATTTCATTAGTGAATGGTCATTTGATGTATGGAATATTGTGGTGAATGTTCTTTAAATATTTGACCTTCATTTGCCACGAGTTCAATTCTCCACAGGATCATTTGTCAATAATACTTAAAAAGAAGTCTAATTATTAGAAATAAATTAATTGAAATTTTGTACCCAAATTACGATAAAGACCAAATTGGATTATCACTGTTACATTTAACCCGCTTTAATGGCTTGGTGGATAATGATATTCTCTCTTTTGTGAGGTTTATCAAGAATTGTGAAATTTATTGATGATAAAAACAAATTTTTCTTAAATGTTTTGATATAACCTACATAATAATAAAAAAGGATAAACTCATTATAACGCCCCTAAATTTTGACATTTTATTTTATTGAGCTCCTCAATTTTTATTGTTTTATTAAGCCCACAATCTTTTATTTTCATGTAGATTAAGGACAAATTAGATTGAATTAACAAAATTGTGCAACAATTCAGATTTGTTGTGGCTAAATATGCTATTATGAAAGGTTTAGAGATACGTTTTGTGAAGAATGAAAGAAAAAGGGTGAGGGCAAGGCATAAGAAAAAATATCCATGGAGGTTATTTGCTTCAATTGACAATACTAATGACATATTCACTGTTAAAACTTACCACCAACATCACAATTGTGGTAGAGTAAATAGAATTTATTTCAAAATTTCATTACTTTAGTCTAATTTGTCCTTAATATATACAAAAATAAAAGATTAAGGGCTTAATAAAGCACAATAAAAATTAAGGGCTCAATAGAATAAAGTGTCAAAATTCAGGGGCTTCATAATGTGTTTATCCTAATAAAAAAAATTAAAAAAAGGTCTGAGTCAATCTAATCAATGTTTAAATTTTTTTTTAATCATGCCCTCCTTCAAGGATTCATCAAATGGATTGTTATAATTATTTAGTTTTTAATTTTGAATGTAATTAGTTAAAATGTTTTAATGGCTACATTATCAGCTAAGAAACCCCTGTGAAACTCTAATTTTTGCTTCAGTGCTTTAGGCCTTTGATTGTGGCTAAAAAATCAACTTTAATATATTGATGTGCTTCTAATGAAATTTCTATTTTTTGATTACAAAATATGGGTTAATGTGTCTTATTTGTGTATGATGACCATGCATTTCATGAAATATCTTGCTTATATTGATTTTTTTTTAATTTGCCAATAATCTGATGGTTGAATGTGTAATTCTTGATTTAATTAAAGGAAAATTTTGTGTATTTGTATTTATTACACCATTAATTAAATATAAAACATTTTAAGTATGTATGTTAATTCAATAATCGAGTACAATACTCTTAATTTAGACATAATAGTCTTGTACCCACTTTGTGCAGACTATTATTAATGTATATTTTTTATTTATTTTTAATATATCTTTTTGGTAAAAATATAAATTATTCATGATAAATAGAAATAATAAATTTCGTATAGAAAGTTTATATATATATATATATAAGAATAGTACAATGAAGAATTTTCACCCGGATAAATAGAGCAAGTAACAAAGGGATTGAGAGATATAGTATATTTTTCTAAATATCATAAACTCTTTAATCATTCTAAATATTTTAACCAAATAAAATACATACAAGAATACTAATATATTTTGGAAACTAATTATAATTTTTTAAAAGTATCTGAATGTTTCAATGTCTACAATAGAAGGGCTAGGTAATAGTTTAATCAATAGTAAAAAAACAAATGTTTTAAACAATAAACACACTTCAAGGAGCATTTCAAAAAGAAGATTAATGAACTTAATGAACAACATTATTCTAACAAATGTAGCATCCTAGGTGCAGTTTTCTTCTAAAAGTAGAAAAAGACAAATATATTAACATTCACTTAGAAACTATCAATTTTTTTTTTCTACAACATCTTCATCTATCAATATTAGGAGCTATGAAAACTGAAGCAAGAATATGAACACCTTGATAAAAATGTTGCAATATTGTGCAAAGTATTGATTCTTAAGTGTTTCAACTAATACAATGATAGCTCTCAAACTTTACATTCAACAATTTATCATAGTGGAGCTCTACTGCAAAGTGCATCTGCAAACTCGATCAATCTTTGCTTCTCTACAAGCTGCAAACAAAAACAGAAATGAGACACCAAAATCAACTACTTTAAAATTACAACAAATCACTCGTTAAACAAGTTACTAATTTAAAATTACAACAAATCACACAAATCAAATAAAAAAAAAAGTGAATAAAAAAAGAGTGAAACCAAATCAGTCAGCCATAGGCATCATAAAGAGTCTCAGTGTTTTCAGCTACTACTTGGTGTTGCAATTGTAAGCCATTAAATAAATGCAGCATTTCATCTACCTAAAGAATAGATCACTCAGCATTCACACCATTTAGCATTCACATATGAAAAACACAATTTCATAGAGATGATGAACAATATAACTTGCAAGTAAAAAAAAAAAAAAAGAAAACTTCAACACTTTTTTCATTACTGATTTAAGATCCGTAAACCATTTGTAACATTGAAAAAAAATAAAAGAAAAATGAGATTAAATTAAGTCAAAATTAACTCAATTAGTAAAAGACTAAAGTGAAATGTCAGTTAGACTCGCAAAATAAAATATTAAAGTAAAGAGATTAACCTGATCAGTCTTAACTAAAGTGGAAGTAGTCAAGGTACCATTCTCTTGGCTTGAGATATGATCACTTCTATAGAATAGCAAAATTGAATTAAATTCAACAAAATTACTTTATTCTTTTTCTTTTCAAAATGCAAAAGGAAAATCATTGCTTAAAGGGTCTAACCAAATTGAGTATAAACTAAAGTGGAAACAGTCAAGCCACCATTTTCTTACCTTGAGATATGATCTTACTTCTACAAAAGAGCAAAAATAAAATCAAATTAAACCAAATTACTTTAATTTTTTCTTTTCAAATAGCAAAAGAAAAGACATTAGTTAAAGGTCTAACCGAATTTAGAGGATAAGGTGTTAAAGTGAGAAATTAGTGGGAGTGAATTGACAAAGTAAAATCATAATGTTAGCCTTAATTAGTATGTGATAATAACCTAGATTAATGTAAATTAATTTTATAACCAAAAATAATCTTATGTACATTCTATATAAATTTGTATCCCATAAACATTCAATACGTATAAAAATAAAAGAACAGAATTCGATCCTAAATAAGAACTTGATGTCATGGTATCATAACAGCAATCCTTGGGAATTGAAAACCTAGAAAACCTAGAAAATATGGTAGAACCAACTAACCTGATGGCATCTGGTAAAAACCCTTTGCTGCCAGCTTAAACGAATTAACAACCAAGATGTAACAATTATTACTCTAAAACGTGACTTAGACTTCGGCCATAAGCTATGATGCTTTCATACTCAAATTGGCATCATATTAGACGGAAGCAACTAAGCTATATGGTCTTAAGTAATAGAGATGTACATAGTGGGCAAGGACAAGCTCATGTCTATTACCGGAGATCTTTCATAACCCAAGCCAGCAAATCCTAACTTTTGAAAGTGGAAAATAAAGAATACTATTATAAAAGGATTTGGCTAATAAACTCTATGGACCCATTGCTAGTTGAAAATTTCATTTGATATCCCATGGCTAAACAAGTATAAGATGCAAAATCCATAACTTTTTTTGATGGATCTAATACCTCACAGGTATATGAGCTAAAAAGGCGAGTAGCTAGGAATGAAGGAAGCTAGAGGATTTCTAGAATCCTATTGTAACAATCTTCAAGGATTGTGGAGGGAGATCAATTTTAGGCAACCAAACCCAATAAAATGTGTTGAAGATATATAAATCTACAATGCCAACTTAAAGGAAGATAGGGTTTACACCTTCATAAATGGGTTAGATGACCGACTAGACAAGGTTTGAAGTGATGTTCTACAACTACAACCAATTTCCACTATCGAGCAAGCTTATGCTTAGGTCCAAAAAGAAGATATTTGGCAAGCTGTTACGTTGGGCAGCATAGAGACTATATCCAATGCCGTAATGATTTCTAAAGGGTACAATGTTCAACTTAGATTGCAGATATCCAAACCTAATCGATCATCCATGAATTATGGAAAGAATAAGAGAGAAGGACAGATTGAGGAAGGAGGGTATACCCACTATGAAAATACTAAACATACTCAAAAAATCTATTTTAAGTTGCATGAGTATCCTGAGTGGTGGTATGAGCTAAAAGAAAAGAAAAAACGTAAAACTGATATAAGTAGGAGCACTAGCCAAGCAGCATTCACTAGTATTGAACCTCAACAAATACTAAAGTTGAGCAAAGATTATCCATTAAGAACACAACCAAGTCTCCTAATAGTTTAAGTAATGATGGTTATGGCTTATATTGCTCTAGATAGGGAAAGTTTAATGGGCTAGATATTTTTATCGTGGCAACTAACCATATGACATTTGATTCGAAATACTTAGTAGCATTTAATCAACCAAAATGAGCATGTATTGCCAATGCTAATGGTATGATGCACTCGATTATAGAGGTTGGAAATTGGCACTCTCCCCTTTATTCTGCTTATCAAATACCTTATTAGTTCCCTCTTTTTTTAAATAAACTATTATTTGTAGGCCAAGCTACTGAGGAATTAAATTATTGCACACTAATGTATCCTAATTTTTATTTATTTCAAAATGTTCTCACAAAGGAGATTAGTGGTCATGGTACTAAAAGGGGGATTGTACTACATATATGACTTCAACCCTGGTAAAATAAACACTACAAAAATGAGCAACAAAGGCCATCAGATTTGGTTATGGCACCAACGATTAGGACACTTGTCTTTTGGTTACATGAAGCACGTGTTTTTAATTATGTTCTTAAAGATAAATGAGTTCGAGTTTAGATTTTAAACTTGTATTTAAGCAAAAAGTCATCGTGTACCTTATCATATAAATTCAAATAAAAGTGGAACTACATTTACTTTGATTCATTTCGATGTATGGGGACCTAGTTCTATTTCAAATAATTTTGGTGTTAAATATTTTGTGACCTTCATTGACAATTGTACATATATGACTTGGCTTTATTTGATGAAATATAAGCACGAAGTGTTCGGTATCTTTAGATCATTTCATAATATGGTAAAGACATAATTTGTGGCTCGGCTTCAAATTCTTCAGTCAGATAATGGAGGAGAGTATATTAATCATGATTTCCTATAAAACTATTAAAACCATGGCTTGTATAATGAGATTTCATGTTCTCAAACACCTCAGTAGAATGGTGTTATTGAGAGAAAGAAGAGATATATACTCGAGATAGCCCGAGCACTCCTAACTGAAGCTTATGCACCCATGCAATACTAGATGGATGCAATACATTCTACAGTGTACCTATTGAATTAGATGCCTTCTCATGTCTTGGACTTTGTAACTCCACTTTAAAATCTTGGTGATCATATACACTTGCCTTTTATTCTTATGTTGCCACCTCGAATATTTGGCTCAATAGTATATGTTCATCTTTATAAAAACTAGTAGTAAAAACTTGATCCCTATGTAATACATTATGGTTTCTTAGGATATGGAGAACATAAAAAGGGATATTAGTGCTACAACTCGGTTACTCGACATTTTTACACTTCAATAGATGTGACTTCCCTTGAATTGGACATGTTCTTTCTAGACTGAGTTACTTATTTGCCTCTTCAAGGGGAGTGTTTGAATAAAGAGCATAATTGGATATCTAAAAATTAGACGAGCTAGGGATATAAGGACTTAGAAGGGAACTTGAAAGATAATGCTAAGCTAGAGAGGATCTTTGAAGAAGAGGAGACTACCGAGCATCATAAGTCTATATTTGAGACTACCGAGCATCTTGAACATTCTGAGAATAGTTTGAAAGGGAACTCAAAAGATAATATTAAGCATGAACAAAAAGAAACCACCACCCACATATTACAAAGTGACCAATCTCCTAAGAATACTCTTGAGGTATGAATTATGAGCCCTTCCCTTTTAAATCCTTTAAATGATTTGATTAGTTATAAATTGACATTTAGATATAACTAAGGAAAGCCACCAGCTCAATGCTCACCCAACTATAAAGGAAAAATGAGAAAGTACCTCATTATTAATCATGTATCCACTCAAAGACTCTCAAAGCCTGTGAAAATCTTTGTGCATAAGCTATCTACCAAGCACATTCCCTATATTGTGCAAGAAACATTAAATGATTTTAAATGGACCCGAGCAATAATTGAGGAGATGACAACCCTATAAAAGAATAGGACTTAGATGTTTGTTCCATTACCAAAGGGAAAGAAAACTACGGGATGCATGTGGGTATTTTTCATTAAACACAATGTAGATAGGTTAATAAAAAGATACAAGGTAAGACTTGCAGCTAAGGGGTATACTCAAACCCATGGTATTGATTACCAAGAGACATTCTTTTAATGTGTGTAATATTACATATGTTTAGAGTTAAATTTTTAATGGATTTTGAATAATAAATTAGTTTAATTTGGGTAGAATTTGACCTTAATTGAGAAATATTATAGTTTCCTATACTATTTTGGATTCTATTATTTTTTATTTAATTCTAGTCAAATCAAGAGTTTTTGTTTAAGTGTCTAATATATGTTTCCCTTTTGTAGGAGATTTAGTAAGGAATTCCATATTGAGCAAGGAAAAGGTCAACATGGCTTAAGACACAGCCATGCTGCAAGCCATGTTGTGTTCTATCCCACTTGAAAAATTGAAGAAATATCGACACAGTTTAAGACACGGCCATGACTAAAATTGTGTGAGCATCCGGAATTCAACTCGAGAAGGGACACGGCCATGATCAAAGCCATGTCGTAAAGCCACCAATGTGACACCATATTAGACACGACCATGTCTGAAGACCTATCAGACAAAAGGAAGATTTTCCTACTCAAAAAGGAAAAGAAATTCAAGGGCGTTTAGGGTCCTATCAAGTTTTCCTATATAAATGGGCATTAAGAAGGTTTATAGGGGGAGTCATTCTTGAAGCCACAAATAATAGCTTAATAAGGTGAACAAGGATTTGAAGATTGAAGTGGCGCTTAAACGAATTTTATTTGTTCTTCTTCTTCATTCTCTTGTGATTTATTTTATTGTTTATAGTTTTTATTTATGCTACAATTATTTGTGGCTAAACTCTTTTTAGGATTTAGGTTAGGAGTAGCTATTCTATGATGTGATTGAACACAAGTTTTTTATTAATTTAATTTTTAGTTAATTCTATGCATTGAGCTTAATGTCTTTTTATCATTCCAGGCATGTGTAATTGTATGTTTATAGGTAGATTAACCAATGAGAGTTAGGGGATTTATCAGCTTAAGACTCATAGGACTTAGACTACTCGATCATAAGAGTAGGCGACCTCTACAGAGAACCATGACAGTAGGCAGGGTTCTACGGTGGTAAATTAATTGTTAAGGAACTTAATGAGTTTTGATTAAATTCTTAATCACAAGAGTAGGTTAAACTTTAATCTTAACATGCTTAATTGAACTTGAGAGAGTCTTTAGGTATTTTAGAACACTTACCCTTAACTAAAATTAAGGTGTTTAATAATTAAGTGTTTATGATCTGATTGGAATAATGAAACTAAACCTGAGCTCTATGTTTTTATTACTTGATTTGCTTTTAATTTCAGTTGTTTAGATTTATATTTTGATTTACTAAATCACTTTATTTGATTTGTTAGCTAGGAACCTAAGTATAAAAATTGGTATTCAATATTCAATCCTCGTAGGAATAATATCTTTTGTACTACAATTCATGGTCCATGCGCTTACGGGTTTTGAACACAATAAATTTTTGGCATCGTTGTCGTGGATTGCCAATATTGATATTAATTTAATTTTTACTTCTCCTAGACTAGCATTTTATTTTATTTGTAATTTTGATAAGTAATTTTTCATGGATAATGGTAGATTTTCTTATCAATTTTTTAGGGCTAATGAATATGATCCTGTATATAACGTAGAACATATGCCATTTCATTATTTTTGTTCTTCTTTTCAAGTTTATAATTGGTGTGGAGAGAACCATAATGAGGCATATTGTCCATATTATTCATATTCACCTCCACAACCTCACTACAACCCATCTTGAAGTAATTGCGCGGATCATACTTGGAGTTATCAACAAGAGGAAGCTAAGAGAATTGAGGAACAATTATTAGAGATCAAGATGAAACAAATGATGTGTGCAATGATGTCTATAATAGATGAACAAAAAGAAGCTTTGGTTGCACAAAAAGAAACTCTAATGAGGCTTAAGTTGCAAGCAGATCAAATTGCAGAAATTCAAAATGCATACTTCCAAAAACTTCAAATTCGTGCACTCATAAATTGCTTAATGCAAATACAAGGAGAAAGTATATGGGATAATGAGAGCACTTTGAGTTAAGATGATGAAATCACTTCTGAGTTGTGCCACGATGAGCAAGAAGAGATGATCACCAAGGAAATTGAAGAAGTCTCCAAGAGTAAGAATGTGTTTGTAGACATCAAGGATGATGAGGTACAAAGTCACTCAACTCAATTTCAAGATTGGTTGGATGAGAAAATCATAACAATTCTTGAAGCTACATGGGATGAAGATGAGCCATCTACATGTCACATCTGTACCCTAATTATAGGTACATTTGCTTTCATATCACATTGCATTTACATACTTATTAATTGAATTTAATTATAAGCTAGTGTATATAGTTAGACTAGCGTATCGGGTTAAGCTATGACTTGTACTCAATCAAAGAGCGAGAATTTATGAATTTTGATGACACTCAAAATAAGTGAAATTATTAGAATAAAAGGGATTAGGAGTACAAATAAAGTAAAGAGTGAGAATTAAAAAGGTTTAGGATGATTTGGATTCAATTGAAACAAATAAATGTCCTAAATTGAATAATTGGAAGTTTAAGAGTTAATAGGCAATGCTAGCTTTTCATTAAGGATCAAAATGGATATTTTTCAATATGGTATATCCAATTTACACTTGGAATCATGTGGTAGTCATGGCTTTTTAAGAGCAGCCATAAGTGTTAAGGAAAAATGAAAGAATGAAGCATTTGCCTTAGAAAAGAAAGAAAAGGAAAGGAGAGACTATAAAGGGTTTCTGAATTCTTCAAGTAGAGCTAACATTTTCAAGCTGAATTTGAAGGTTCAAAATCATTTTAGATCATTATTCATCATCTTAAAAGCCTTTGGTGATCAATTAGTAAGTAACTTATGAGTTTTTGGTTGAATTCAGTTAGGGTTTGTAATATGCATATCTGGTTTAATAGTCTCTGTATTTTAATGATAACTTGAGTTAGAGATGTCCAAATTGAGTGTCCTTTAATCCTTTGCTATCATGCAATAAACAATAGAGCACTTGATTGCAGGACGTTGAAGGGAGAAGGGTCGTTCAGTGCTAATGTAGTCAAAGGGTTAGTCTTCAAGTGTGCCTAGAGAGTTATGCTTATGATGACCTATATGTTATGGCCAAACTATAATGCTTATTGTAGGGATGATTAATACATGTGAAAGATTATTTTGATGATTGAAAAGCATATGTTTTATTCAATTGAGTTTTGTATAAGTTTGAAGGCAATAATGGTCTGGATATTTCAAGTGGGTTATAATTTGATTTTAATTACTTTAGTAAGCTGATTTGAGATGTTTATTATTTTTGGTTTAACCAAATTGTTTTCTATTTGAGATATCTATTCACTGAGTATTTTTTACTCATTTTACTCTATTTTATAAACTTTTTTAGATAACAGGGCTTGATAGTGGGTGGATTGAGCTAAGAGAGTGTGTATAGAAATTTCAGAGGAAGGTTGGCCAACATCCTTGTTAGAGAATCCTTGTACTTTTATTTCTAAATCTTGTTTATATAAGTATTGTAAAAGAAAATATTTTAAGGTCAAATGATGGTGGCTAGGCTTTATGTAAAGCAACTAAGTATAAATGTGTTTTATATTACTTGATGATGTTTAGTCTACTATGTCTTTGGTTTGCAAAGATTAATACTAAATCAGTTTTAAAAATGTGATTTTCCTATGTTATTTAATTATCCCATATTATAGTTATTAATCATAAACTCATTAAATTATAGGAAGATTTTTATTTTCCATTACATGATTACATCAGGTTTTTCTTAAAAGGTATTTTAAATTCTTTTAGCTAATGTAATTATAATTATATTATATTTGACTAAATTAAACGATTGAATGAATGGTTGGTTTTAAACGTCCATCTCAGGCTATGTGAGACGAGGTGTGACATTTTTGGTATTAGAGCTTTGTTAAATGGTCCTTTAAACTATGCTTTTGATGTAGTTTGATGAAATACTGAACATATTTTTGTTATATTTAGAGGATGCCACCGAGAAGGAACCATGATAGGCCACTTAGAGAAGGAAGAGTTGGCCAACGGGGTAGTAATAGGGCAAAGTCTAGGGGTAGTGCTAATCCAGAGATAGAGTCTAAAGCTAAGACCCCTATTATTGAGCAACCTCCTCCATCCCCACCCCCTGTTGTGCCTTTCTTGCAGCTTGATGCTAGGGTGCTAACAGAGACTATCATTGCTACATTGACAGCCCAAGAATGTAGGAGAAGACCTGGTGATATAATTGAGCATGCTAAGAAATGTGAAGCATTGGATTTTCATAGCTCTGTTGGTTCTTAGGAGGTAGGCAAATGGTTGAGAGCTACAGAGAAAACATTTAATACTCTTGCACTAACTAAGATATAAAAAGTTGACAATGTGTATGGCCTTCTACATGATATGGCAGATGCTTGGTTTGTTCGGGTTAGATTGTTGCATGGAGGTCAATTAACTTGGGATATATTCAAGGCTAAGTTTTGTAGGGAATACTTGACAAATGCATTCAAGGCTGAAAGACAAAATGAGTTCATTGCTTTAAAATAAGGGGCAATGTCAGTGTGAGAATATGTGGATAAATTTGAAGAGTTTTACATATGCTTCAAATATTTTCCCAACTCAAGCTCAGAAATGTTACAGATTCAACCTCTTCCTATTCTTGAATGAAAATGGGAGCATATCATGATGGATTTTATGGTTGGATTGCCTAGGACTCAGCAGGGACATGATGCAGTTCGGGTGTGGTTGGATTACCACACCTTGTACTATTTATGGCCATGTACATGAGAGAGGAGATTATAGGAAGAGGACTATTCAGTGCTTTGAGTGTGGTGGATCCAAACACATTAGGAGGGATTTTTCCAACCTTACATAGTTTGGCACTAGTACTAGTAGAGGAGTCCAAATCACAGCTGGTAGAGGAGGTAGGACTTCTAGTTTAGGTAAAGGTGTAGGTAGAGGTTCAGGAGCCGATGTTAGTAGATAGGGTGGTGCATCTACATCGACATAACCTATTCAACCTGAACAAATGAAGAGACCTTCAGTACAGCCCAGGGTTTTTACTATGACACAATAGGAGGCAGCATCATCACACGATGTTATTTATGGTAGGTTAACTATCTTTGGTGAGAATGCTTATGCTTTAATTGATTCGGGTACAACTTATTCATTCATTACATCAACATTCACATCATGCATACCAAAAGAAAAGAGTGTAATGGACTAGGTTTTAGTTATTGACATGCCAGTGGGTGAATCAGTGGTTTGTAGACATGTTTATCGAGGTTGTGAGCTAGTATTTGGGGGTCAAAAATTAGAAGCAGACTTGGTACCATTACTATTATATATGTTTAATGTGATTCTTGGCATGGATGTCTTAACAAAGTATCAAGAGTTAATTGATTGTTACAAGAAGAAGGTAAAGCTCCAGATGCTTGCTAGTGATAAAATGGTGTTTAGAGGTGAAAGGGGTTTAGAGCATTATAGCATGGATTCAGCACTCATAGCTAGGAGAATGATGATAAAAGGGTATGAAGCATTCTTGGCATATGCCATTGACACTAAAAAAGAGGAGCAAAACCTAGACAACCTTCTTTTGGTGAATGAGTTTATAGATGTATTTTCAAAAGATCTTCCAGGGTTGCCATCTGACAGAGAGATTGATTTCGGTATTAATTTGCAACCAGGGATAACTCCTTTTTCACAAGCTCCATATAGAATGGCTCCAGTAGAATTAAAAGAATTAAAGGTGCAATTGTAAGAATTACATGACAAAGGCTACATCAGACATAGTATAACATCTTGGGGAGCCCCAGTTTTGCTTGTGAAGAAGAAAGATGGCACAATGAAACTGTGTATTGACTACAAATAGTTGAATAAGGTAACTATATGCAGCAAGTATCCTTTGCCACGTATTGATGATTTGTTTGATCAGTTGCAAGGAGGTAAAGTATTTTTAAAGATTAACTTGAGATTCGAGTATCACCAGTTAAAGATGTACCTAAAACAGCCTTTAGAACTCGGTATAAACATTATGCATTCTTAATGATGCCATTCGGGTTAACTAATGCTCCTGCTGCATTTATGGATTTGATGAACAGGGTATTTAAGCCTTATATTGATAACTTTGCCATTGTGTTCATTGATGATATTTTGGTGTATTCACGGTCTAAGGAAGAACATGTTGAGACTTTTAAGAATTGTGCTACAAACACTGAGGGATAAACAATTGTATGCCAAGTTTAGCAAGTGTGAATTCTAGCTAGAAAAAGTGGTATTTCTAGGGCATGTCATTTCAGCTAAGGGAGTATATGTTGATCCAAAGAAGATTGAAGCAATTCTCAATTGAAACCACCTACCAGTGTATATGAGGCAGGCTACTACAGAAGGTTTATGAAGAACTTCTCTATTATTGCCTCACCTTTGACAAAACTGCTAAGGAAGAATGTGAAGTTTGTCTGGAATGAAGAATGCCAAAATAGTTTTGATGAATTAAAGGCATGTTTAACTTTAGCATCAGTGTTTACACTCCTAGTAACAGGTCTAGAATATGTTGTATACAGTGATGCATCTAGAATTGGTTTGGGTTGTGTCCAGATGCAGCAAGGAAAGGTAGTAGCATATGCTTCTCGATGGTTGAGGCCATATGAGTTAAAGTATCCTACACATGACCTAGAGCTGGCAGCAGTTATTTTTGCTTTGAAGATTTGGAGGAATTACTTGTATAGTGAGAAGTGTCAAATTTTCACAGATCACAAGAGCTTGAAGTACATACTAAGCCAGAAAGAGTTAAACTTGAGGTAAAGAAGATGGGTTGAACTCATATAAGATTATGATTTTACTATTGAGTATCACCCAGGAAAAGCTAATGTGGTAGCAGATACACTTAGCAGAAAGTCCTCATGTGGCTTATCTTACATTCAATCTGTGAGAATTCCATTATTTTGCTTGCTTGACTTGAGGGCATTAAATGTGGAGTTAGCTCAGGGTGAGAAGGGAGCATTGCTTGCTATATTAAAATTTTGACCAGCGTTGAATGATAGAGTTAGGGAGGCACAGAATTAGGATGAGCAAATGGTGAAGATCAAGGAACAAGTCCAACAAGGCAACAGAATAGACTTTATGATCTCATAGGATGCTACTTTGCTATATGGGGGCTAATAATGTGTACCTAATGTTAAGGTTTTGAAAAGGGAGATAATGGAAGAAGCACACAATTTTGTATATGTCATGCATCCAGAAAGTACCAAAATGTACCGTACCTTGAAAGATAACTATTGGTGGTTAAGGATGAAAAAGCATATTACAGAGTTTGTGGCTAGATGTTTGGTTTGGCAATAGGTTAAAAGTAAAACACCAACACCCAGTAGAAACATTGCAGCCTTTTCCTATTCCTGAATGAAAGTGGGAGCATATCACGATGGATTTTGTTGTTGGATTGCCTAGGACTCAACAGGGACATGATACAGTTTTGGTGATTATTTGCCAGTGAAAGTGAGTCATTCACTAGATAAACTTGCTGAAATCTACATCAGAGAAGTGGTCAGATTGCATGGTGTTCCATTCTCTATTACATCATATTGGGATCCAAGATTTACATCCAGATTTTGGCCGAGTTTGCAGCATGCTTTGGGTACTAAGTTGAGGTTTAGTACAGCTTTTTATCCCCAAACAGATGGTCAGTCAGATAGGACAATTCAAACATTAGAAGACATGCTTCAAACTTGTATGATGGAATTGCAAGGTACCTGGGATAAACATGTACCTTTTATAGAACTTGCCTACAACAACACCTTTCATTCTAGTTTGGGAATGGCACCTTATGAAGCTCTATATGGTAGGAAGTGTAGAACTCCAATCTGTTGGGGAAAGGCAGTTAGTTAGTCCAGAAATTGTACAAATGACAATAGAGAAGATTCAGCTAATTCGGGATCGACTAAAGGAAGCTCAAGATAGACAAAAGAGTTATGCAGACTTAAAGAGGGAACCGATAGAATACAATATGGGTGACAAGGTCTTCTTGAAGATTTCACCTTGGAAAGGAGCGGTTTGGTAAAAGTGGGAAATTGAGCCCTAAGTATATTGGTCCATATGAGGTGATAGAGAGGATTGATCTAGTAGCCTATAGATTGACTTGACCTTCAGAATTGTCTCAGATTCATGATATTTTCCATATATCCATGTTGAGGAGGTATAGGAGTAATCCTATTCTCATTTTGCAAGCTCAACCCTTAGAATTGAAAGATGATCTATCTTATGAAGAAGAGCTTATCGCAATTGTTGCTACGGAAACCAAAGTGTTAAGAAATAAAACTATACCTTTAGTGAAGGTGTTGTGAAAACACCATGGGAGTGAGAAAGGTACTTGGGAATAAGAGGAAGACATGAGAAACCAATACCCTCAATTTCGGGGACAAAATTTCTTAAGGTATAGAGGATTGTCACATTTATACCCTAATTATAAGTACATTTTCTTTCATATCACATTACATTTACATACTTATTGATTGAATTTAAGTATAAGCTAGTATATATAGTTAGCCTAGTGTATCGGGTTAAGCCGTAACTTGTACTCGATCAAAGAGTAAGAATTTGTGAATTTTGATAACACTCAAAATAAGTGAAATTATTAGAATAAAAGGGATCGTGAGTAAAAATAAATTAAAGAGTAAGAATTCAATTTGGACTCAATTGAAATAAATAAATGTCCTAAATTGAACAATTGAAAGTTTGAGAGTTAAAAGGCAATGTTAACTTTTCATTAAGGATCAAAATGTATATTTTTCAATATGGTATATCCAACTACACCTAGAATCATGTGGTAGTCATGGCTTTTTGAGAGCAGCCATAAGTGTTAAGGAAAAATGAAAGAAGAAAGCATTTGCCTTAGAAAAGAAAAAAAAGGAAAGGAGAGACTATAAAAGGTTTCTGAATTCTTCAAGTAGAGCAGACATTTTCAAGCTGAATTTGAAGGTTCAATATCATTTTAGATTATTATTCATCATCTTAAAAGCCTTTGGTGATCAATTGGTAAGTAACTTATGAGTTTTTGGTTGAATTCAGTTAGGGTTTGTAACATGCATATCTGGTTTAATAGTCTCTGTATTTTGATGATAACTTGAGTTAGAGATGTCCAAATTGAGTGTCCTTTGATTCTATGGAAACTAAATAGAGTACTATAAAACTTTTTCTCTTTTAGGTTGAGCTAAATCAGTCTGGAAGTTAGACTGATAATTGAAAACATTTTAATGCTCAGTCTATTCGTGTATATTGACCCGGTTGTGTTCAGTTGCTTATATATCACTCTATAGTTGTCCAAAATAAGTGAAATTTTTAAAAAATTTAGTATACATATGAGTCTAATACTAATTAAAATTTTAGCTTCAAATTCATTCTCTTTAAGTTTGGAGAATTTTTCTAATTTTGGCCTGAAACAGCCCTTTTTAAAATTATCTGGACAGATTTGAGGAATTGAGTTAGTTTGCATATTTTGCATATCATATGGAAGTTGCATGGTTAGGAAAGTATGTGAGAATTTTATATTAATGATTATTAAATGAAATTTCATATTTTAGGTGTTGGAAAAGGAAAGGAAGGTGCTGGCACCAATTAAGCAAAACGGTGAATCGATTGTGTTGGTTTTGAAAGCTATTTTGTGAGTGAAAGTTTAAGCCCTTTTTACACTTTTTATAGAGCAAGAAAATGAATATTTTGGTGTTGTTTTATGAGCCTGAAATGATGATTTAAATTTTTATTTAAATCAGTTTATTGCTATATGGTTTATGTGTGTATATTTCAAGCTTTCAAAGTATAATGGTTTGAGTTTGCAAGCTTAATGTATTATTACAGTATGCTTGGTTTTAATAACCTGATTTGAGATCAGTTTAATCATTTGATGATTCAAATGGGTTTGTGATTAACCGGATTTCTTTAGTTTGGATTATAATGAGGAGTTTTTATTATGAATACTTTGTTGAATAACAAATGAGATAGAAATGCTTTGATTATTTATTTGATTAAAATGGCATTTGGTTTGTGTATTACCACCCTATATGAGTTATGTAAATGTGTTGAGGTGATTATGTTGGTTGTTATTGCGCAATAAACAACATCATACTTGATTGCAGGACAGTGAAGGGAAAAGGATTGTTCCGTGCTAATATAGTCGAAGGGTTAGCCTTCAAGTGTGTCTAGAGAGTGATGCTTGTGATGGTCTATATGTTATGGCCAAACTATAATGCTTATTTTAGGGATGGTTAATACATGTGAAAGATTATTTTGATGATTGAAAAGCATGTGTTTTATTCAGTTAAGTTTTGTATAAGTTTGAAGGCAATAATAGCATGGATATTTCAAGTGGATTATAATTTGATTTTAATTACTTTAGTACGCTGATTTGAGATGTTTATTATGTTTGGTTTAACCAAATTATTTTCTGTTTGAGATATTTATTCACTGAGTATTTTTGTACTCATTTTACTCTGTTTTGTAAACTTTTTCAGATACCAGGGCTTGATAGTGGGTGGATTGAGCTAAGAGAGTGTGTATAGAAGTTTCAAAGTAAGGTTGGCCAACATCATTGTTAGAGAATCCTTGTACTTTTATTTCTAAATCTTGTTTATATAAGTATTGTAAAAGAAAATATTTTAAGGTCAAATGATGGTGGCTAGGCTTTATGTAAAGCAACTAAGTATAAATGTGTTTTATATTGCTTGATGATGTTTAGTCTACTATGTCTTTGGTTTGCAAAGATTAATACTAAATCAGTTTTAAAAATGTGATTTTCCTATGTTACTTAGTTATCCCATATTATAGTTATTAATCATAAACTCATCAAATTATAGGAAGATTTTTATTTTCCATTATCAAGTTTTTCTTAAAAGGTATTTTAAATTATTTTAGCTTATGTAATTATAATTATATTATAATTTGACTAAATTAAACGGTTGAATGAATGGTTGGTTTTAAACGCCCATCTCGGGCTACGTGAGACGAGGTGTGACACTACAGATACTAATGCATATGTTCCATGGCCTATTACGATTACATACGAGGAATCCATGAAAAGTGTTGGACTGTCTGAAAACCTACATGAGAAGCCTTACATTCTTCAAGTAATTCTAGAACTAAAGATTTGGCATGTGGAGTTCGTACTTTATTATCTGGCCATAAGGGAGCCTTCCATAAGAAAGAAAAGGAAGATGCTTTTAAGAATACTTCCTCATGTTAGGTTGCACCCGTGATACTATATACTCAAGGGGTCAAGCTAATGACCTAAAATTAGCGCTTGTTGGGATGCAACCCAATGTGTTTTGATTTATTTCTTTTCTTTAAGTTTGTTTTTAGTTTGGTTTACTCTTTAATTTTTCTTAATTTTTGTTATTTTTTTAGGTCATACAATATTTGGAGCCAGCACAAAAAGAAGAAAATGCTTATGGGGGAAGTCCTCTTTCTCTTTTTCTAATTCTAATATTTTTATCATTAAGGACAATGTCATAGATGAGTGTGGGGGAGGATGTCAAATGTTAGGATAATATTTTTATGTTTGTGTATTTTATGTTTATTCTTGCATGCGTTCTAGTTAAATTAAGAAAATAAAAAAATAAAAAAATTAATGAGATTGATTATGTTCAACTCAATTTCTCCACATTTGTTGTGATGCTTGTCCTTTAAAACTTTTTGTTTTCAGTTTTGTGAAAAATTGAAGCTCAATTGCAATTAGAGGGGATAGTGTATAAGCTTGCTTTCCAGTTCAATTATCGAATTATTGAATGGTTTATTAATTAAAATGGTTGTACATAATCATTATGTATGAAAAATTTTAGTTTTTTATAACCTAAGCATGAACTTGGAGATTGAATTTGGGCATGATTTTAGGAGAGAATGCATGATGGTTTGTTAAAAAAAAAAGAGTTAAGATGGAGTGTAAAATGCACTTGCCTAATTTTTGCACAAACTCAAAATGAGATGGAGCGTAAAACACACTCATTTTTTAGCAAAGAAAAAAAATGGTGAGATGGAGCGTAAAATGCACTCACCAAAGCCAAAGGCAAACAAAAGAAAAGATGTTTGAAATGGAGCGTAAAATGCATTTACAACCAATTTTTGTTTTTCAAAAGAAAAAATTATAAGCTTAAATGCTCTTCTTCTATCTTATGTTCATTGAATTTCAAAGAGTTATGTGCTTGGGTTATAATTAGTAAATTGTTCATATATGATGTATTTTTTTCGATTATCTTCCTTAGTAAATAAGTTTCAGTCTCGATGTTATCAGTTTGCATGTCTTTTAAGCTATAAGTCATTGGTTGTAGTTAAGCTTGTTCTTAAAATTCCAAATTTGATTTTTGCTTAAGGACAAGCAAAGCTTTGGTGTGGGGGAATTTGATGTGTGTAATATTTACATATGTTTAGAGTTAAATTTTTAATGGATTTTGAATAAAAAATTAGTTTAATTTGGGTAGAATTTGAGCTTAATTAAGAAATATTATAGTTTCCTATTCTATTTTGGATTCTATTATTTTTTATTTAATTCTAGTCAAATCAAGAGCTTTTATTTAAGTGTCTAATATATGTTTCCCTTTTATAGGAGATTTAGTAAGGAATTCCATTTTGAGCAAGGAAAAGGTCGACATGGCTTGAGACATGGCCATGCTGCAAGCCATGTTGCGTTATGTCCCACTTGAAAAATTAAAGAAATATCAACACGTTTTAAAACACAAACATGATTAAAATCGTGTGAGCATCTAGAATTCAACTTAAGAAGGGACATGGCCATGATCAAAGCCATGTCGTAAAGCCACCAATGTGACACTACATGAGACATGACCATGTCTAGAGCCGTGTCAGACGAAAAGAAGATTTTCCTACTGAAAAAGAAAAAGGCATTCGAGGGCGTTTATGGTTTTATCAAGTTTTCCTATATAAAGGGCATTAAGAAGGTTTGTAGGGGGAGTCATTCTTGAAGCCACAAATAAGAGCTTAATAATTCGAACAAGGGTTTGAAGATTAAAGTGACGCTTAATCGAGTTTTATCTATTCTTATTCTTCATTCTCTTATGATTTATTTTATTATTTGTAGTTTTTATTTGTGCTACATTTATGTGTGGCGAAACTCTTTTTAGGGTTTATGTTGGGAGTAGTTATTCTATGATGTGATTGAACATAAGTTTTTTATTAATTTGATTTTCAGTTAATTCTATGCATTGAGCTTAATGTCTTGCTATCATTCCAAGCCTATTTGATTGCATATTTATGGGTAGATTAACCAACGAGAGTTAGGGGAATTTATGAGCTTAAGACTCATAGGACTTAGACCACTCAACCACAAGAGTAGGCGAGCTCTACGGAGAACCATGACAGTAGGCAGGGGTCTACGGTGGTAAATTAATTGTTAAGGAACTTAATGAGTTTTGATTAATTTCTTAATCATGAGAGTATATTAAACTTAAATCTTAACATGCTTAATTGAACTCGAGAGAGTTTTTAGGTATTTTAGAATAATTACCCTTAACTGAAATCAAGGTGTTTAATAATTAAGTGTTCATGATCTGATTGGAATAATAAAAGTAAACCTGAGCTCTATGTTTTTATCATTTGATTTGCTTATAATTTTAGTTGGTTAGATTTATATTTTCATTTTCTAAATTACTTTATTTGATCTGCTCGTTAGGAACATAAGTAGAAAAATTGGTATTCAATATCCAATCCTCATAGGAACGATATCTTTTGGACCATAATTCACGATCCGTGCGCTTGCAGGTTTTGAATGCAACATCTCCCTAGTGGCAAAGCTAAATATAGTAAAAGTTTTTGTTGTCTCTTGTAGTAAATCTAGACTGGCCCCTACATTAATTTGATGTAAGAAATGCATTTCTACATGGGTTCCTTGAGGAAAAGGTATACATGGACATTCCTTTGGGCTTTACTATTCCATTATAAGCTAAAAGAGTGTGTAAGTTACAAAAAGCACTATATGATCTAAAATAATTTTTGAGAGTATAATTTGGTCAATTTAGCTTAGCGATAAGAAAGCATGGGTTCAAATAAAGTAACTCAGGCCACATTCTATTCTTAAAACATCGAGATAAAAAGATAATAGATTATCTATGTTGATGATATCATAATTATAGGGGATGATGAGAAGGAAATTTTAAACTTGTAGAAATGCATAGCAAATGAATTTGAAATGAAAAATTTTGGAGGATTAAAATACTTCTTAGGTATTGTAGTAGCTTGGTCAAGATAAGGTATATTTCTATCCTAAAGGAAATATGTACTCAATTTACTTAAAATCAAGCTGGCATATATACCTACAGCTCAGAATCATAGACTTGTGATCCATGAGAATCAAACACAAATAGAGAGATGTATTAACAGTTGGTGGATAAGTTGATCTACTTGCACCATACTAGACTAGATATTATGTATATTATAAGCCTTGTAAGCCCATTCATGCATAATCCAAGTGAAGATCATATGAGAGTAGTATTTTAAATTTGGACATACTTAAAATCATCTCTAGGTAAGGGTCTCATGTTCAAAAAGCACAACCATATGAATATTAATGGATAAATAGACGCCGACTGGGTAGGAAGTAGTTCAAACAAGAAGTCGACGTCTTGTCCTTCACCTTTGTGGGAGGTAATCTAGTGACTTAGAGAAGTAAGAAGTAAAAGGTTGTTGTGTTATCAAGTGCAAAAGCCGAATTCAAAGGCATATCAAAAGGGCTTTATGACCTTCTTTAGTTGAGGAGGTTACTGAGCGAGATTAGTTATCCCTAAGAGATTGAAATGAACTTATATTGTGATAACAAGACAGCTATAAGGATTGCTTATAATCCAGTTCAACATGATTGAACAAAACATATAGAGGTAATCAACTTTTATCAGAGAGAAACTTGAAGTTAGAATAATTGGAATCCCTTTTATAAAGTTTGAAGATCAATTGGTTGATGTACTTATAAAAGTTATCTCAAGTGAGTATTCTATGACGGGCAATGAAGACATTTGTATACCAACTTGAGGGGGAATGTTGAAGTGAGAAATTAGTAGGATTTGATTGAGAAAGTCAAAGCATAATGTTAGCCTCAATTAGTACATAATGATAGTCCAGATTAATGTAAATAAGTTTTACAACCAAAAATATTCTTATCTACATTCTGTATAAACTTGTATCCTATAAATATTCAATATATACAAAATTAAAAAGTGAAATTTGCTCCCAAATATGAGCTTGTTGTCATAAGATTACTCAACAACAGCATTAGATAATGCTATAATTGCATTTTATTGTTGCTCTGACATTGGAGCATTCTGCATCCTGAAAAAATAAAAAAAATTAATTAAAAAAGTAGTTCAATTGAAGATAAAATCAAGTGAAAATGCATAGATCATGCTATTCTATATGCTAGAAAACCACCATTTGATCATTCCACACTTCAGAAAAAGAAAAGGATTGAAACATTACGGTAAGAAAATGAATACAAGTTAACCTACTTGCTAGTAATCAATTTTTTAAACTTTAGTAATTTATAGTCCTGATAATTGAATCACTAAAAGATAAATAAAAATGAAAAGTAAAAAAATGTCAAATGTTAAGGAAATAATTTTACATTGAATTTGTGCATAAGCTTCTGAGCTTGAGCTGCTTCATCTTCATCTACTTCTTCGGGGTGAGAAGTAGAGTATGTTTTTGGAACGGTGGGAAGGGACACTTATCAAAATTTAGATTTAATGACCTTATAGCTCAGTATTTATATAATTAACTTTTAAAATTTTAAATTTTTATTCTTTGATTATTGAATTTTTAAATTTCTATTTTAAATATGTTTCACCTTTAATTTTTTATTTTTTATTTTAATTAACTTATATGATATAGATAAATATTTAATTTTAAATAATTTTAAACCCATAAAATACTAATAATTATTTTCAATCTAAGAATAAAATTAACAACTAATACAAAAAAAATAACAATTACTTGTTTCCAAAAGGAAAAAGGCACAAAAAAACTCATAATGTTGTGCTCTAATCTCATATCCACTGCTAACGTTTTTCAAGATGTACACTTTCATCATTTTAAAAATTATATATTTAAGCCTCTCTTATAAATGGTTTCAATTTTCACCATTACTGAGATCCAATATAACTAACATGTACAAAGAAAATTATTAGATAAAGGTATATTTATGCCTTGAGCGTTTGTAATATAGAACCAATTTACTCCTAAAGAAACTATAAGAAAATATTGTATAATATTTAAGAAAATATTATATAAGTTCATTCTATACTATTTCAAAAAAAATTAGGAATATTTAAAAAAATTAAACTCATCTCATCCTATATTTAAATTTAATTCTTTTAATCATTCCCAAAATAAAAATAAATAAATAAGTATTTGTTTATTTATTTATCCATCTCATCTTAATTTATTACATTTAAAAAAATATTTATTAGTTTTTTATTTTGAGAGTGAATAAAAAAACATAAATTTATATCGAATAAAATGAATTTAAATATTTCTAAATTTTGTTAAATGGGACAAAATTTTCAAAACACATTCCATAAAAATTTAGATGTAAATTATATTAATATTGGAATAGTATTAGTAGATTTCATGACTATAAAAATAAATGGTAATTTAATATTTTTAGTAGATAAAAATTTAAATTTTTTTGAAAAAATTTTTGTGTTAAAATATTCTTAAATTTTCTTTACGAGTAAATTTGTTCCTTATTATAAACATTAAGGGCAAAATTTTATCTAATAATTTTCTTTATGCATGTCAGTACTACTGGACCCCATTATATATATATATATATATATATATATATATAAAGAGAGAGAGAGATATATATATATATATATTTACACAAATAGGCACTTTTTAAAAAATATTTACTAAAATATCCAAACTTTTTATCATTTACTGATTTTAGTACTTTTATTTACACTTTTATCACTTTTATTTACAGATATGCATCAATCTTCCTTGTACCATATTTTTCCTTTTATTTTTATCTTTTCTTCCTTTTTTATTTTTATTCCCTT